>JAQIWE010002908.1:0-12487 GCA_034698565.1 Campodea plusiochaeta | reverse complement strand
ATACTCAGACAGTAATACAGAATTATTCCGTAAATTTTCAAGTTTATTGTAAACTCATTTTCAAACGTGTATTTTGTTTACAGTAAACTTGAAAATTTACGGAATAATTATGTATTACTGTCCGAGTATAGAGCCTTCTTGAATATGAATCATCTTGTTCCTAATTATATAAGTTACCCCATATCAAATTTTATCTTCAAATTTTCTGATTTATAGAACCGTCTCCGTCTCTCTACTTCTACATGAGAACTCCAAAAGCTTCACAAAAATAAAAATTAAATCAATATGCCTGAACCTGAAATAGTTTCAGATAATTACTCTTTTGCAACAAAAAGGAGATGGAAAATGGTTTAAAAACATTGTAAGGAATTTCAATAAAACAGGAAGTTTAACCAATATTACAAAAGTGCTGTACACGATCTCCTTAGGAGAGCAACGTACTTTCAAAACAACAAATTACATTCACTTATCCCACCAATAATAATGCTGTGAATGTCATGATTTTTCAATTATATTGGAATCTATATGGTTAGAAACAGAAGATCTACGAACTCTGTGTTCCCAGTACAAAATTATATGTTACATAAATCAAAATGACAACAGATTCCATTAACTAAATGTCAACTCTCCATAATGAATTGTAATTGAATTACATTTTGTTTGTTCATTAGAAACGAACTCATCCTCTGCGGGATTATAGTTCAATTATTATTCGCTTACTTTTGTTTCTGTTCCTTGTGCCTAAGTAATAGTCCCTTGGCGAGCTTATCCAGGTTCTTGCTGTAGTCTAATTCCACTTCTGCTCTGCGACGGAAGTAATCCTGGAGTTCTGCGGCCAAAGCCACCTGTGTCTCCATACGAGCGTCCAGACATCGTAGCTGTTCGTTTAACTGAAGACGGATATCTGGAGAAAAGAAGAAAATAAATTATTAGTTTACGAGAATTTCCACTACAGCTTTGATAATAACTAGATAAGAGTGCACAATTTTTTTTACATCAGATTGACCTGAGGAAAATCTACGATATTTGCTTGAAAACATCAAAACTTATGTCATGTCAAATGTTTGCAGCTCTGGATTAATGTTCCGAGCAAACATATGGACTTTCTTTCTATTGATGATTGTAACGTAGCTTGCCAGTTTGTCGTGTTAACTGTAAATAGAGCGTAATAAATGTATCAATTTGAAACAGGTTCGATAACAAAATGACTTTAAAAAGTCGTCCGCTTAGTGACCTAACACTTTATCTCAATTCTCATGCACTCAAATATCGACATTTATGGGGAGAAAAGAACAGCTTGGCTGACATTTAGATGGCACGTACACTTTAATATTTCCATATTATTGAATTCTGAATGCTGTCAACGAACGAAGTAGGCCTATAGGTTAATAGAATAACTAAAAAAAGTTTAATGGAGAATTTTACTTAAATAATTTGAAGTTATGAGTATATTTTGCTGTAATAATTTTTTTCAAATTTCTTAACATTTTGCAAACTTGTGTGTTACTAGTAGATTCTCTCTTCAACTCTCTATTATTCATTTTCCAGTAATACTGAAAGATTAATTTTATGAAAAAAATTCGGCTGATGTATGAGAATTTCAAGACTTTCTTCAAAATTTCCACAATAATAGTCCTACATAATTATTTCACCACTGGAAAATCAATTTAGCCACTACTTAAAATCAGTGAATTTATAAAAAGTCAAAATTTGTTTTGCGTATAACGTGAAGAAAGGATCTGTCACGCTTTATCATGTTCATTAAACTTGAATGGGTGGAGTAATCTATCTTTTCAACAATATTCCTAAATGAAACTGTCAGGAAATAAGGTTGATAACGCCTGTATGCAAAATAAACTGAAAAAGAAAGAGGAGAACTTCTAAATCTGTTTCGAGCGCTGATGTTCAAAAATGAACAATGAGGTGTTTTAATAACAACTTCCTTGATAGAAGACTACTATTATAATATTCCACAATGGTTAATCTTACAATACAATAGTAGTACCGTGGGTTTGTTCTCAATTCTGTGATGTATAAGCAACCCCCCTTTCTTTGTCATACAAAGCATTTATTAATTAATCCCCCCTCCCACGAAATGACCTCTCACTTCAACTCAAGCATCTGTTTTAAAACTATAAAAAGTTAAAATAACACATGTTGCTATAGAAGTGACACATAACGTTTAAAAATTATCTAAACAACGTTTATATAGCAGCATAAAGTACATAAAAGTCTCCTAGACATTGCACGTTGTTAATTTCTTCAGACGCGAAAGAGCAGGGAAGGAAACTTGCATGGAACTTATGACTTAGGACAACCCCGTAAATAATCCATTTTTTTTCTAACTTCAGAATAGATATATCACAATGGTCCGCAGCTTACTTATAATTTAAGTAACTTCTATAAAACCTGAAGTCTTATTTATAATAGAGCAGACAGTTAAAATACAAAGAACAAAGGTATACCTATATTACAAAGTGCGGGCAATTCAACATTTTTTTTTATTATTTTTCAAAATTATGAAAATGAAATATAGGCTACACTACATTAAAAAGTTCTGTTCTGATATTAAAACAAAAATAAAACAATGAATCATATTACAGTTTACAGATGATTTAATCTAAGCATAAATCCATTTTATGGAGAGTAGTTTCGAAGTTACACAGTTTATAGCCATATTTCCTATTACGAGATTTATTGCCTTGTTTTATAATAAAAACAATACATAAAATATCACATTAATTTTATCAATACACGAGCCCTTCATTCATAAAAACAAATTTCCATTGATAAGAAATCCATAAAGTACAGGCTGGGTCACCGACCTGCGAGTTCATCGTTCCCCTGACCAGATTTAATGAATGAAATCAACACTTGGCGGACTTCAACAATAATAGTTCTACAATAAATGTGGCAATAGCGCTCTTCCCAGGTCATGGAAAGAGATCTGGTTTGGCAACATTTGAAAATCAGCGATGCGAAACCGAGTGTTGTTTTGCTTTCTTTCGCTACATGTGTCCAGTAGCAAACACTTTACAAACATCAGTAAATAACACACAGTAAATATTTAAATGTGGTTTTCGTGTTTCTAGGTTGAAAGGAAGTTTTCCCAAGACTTACGAACTTCGAATTATAAACATCCATATTCATATTATTATAACTATACGTCGTGCTATGGGAAATGGGAATAAAATAATACACAATATATTGTCGAGTTACATCATAATTTTACACAGGTTTTTAATTTTTTTTTATTGTTATACAAAAACAAAATTTAGTTGAAGGAATCATGATTTCATGTGTGTGCTCTTAGTTATGGCATAAACAATCATTACGCGTTATTACATTTTATTATGTACAAGCTTGAGCATGGTCTAAGAGCTTGAGCAAATAACTAATGTTAGTAACTTTTATTTCTCTTATTAAAATAACGTGTTAATCTCTTCTTTAACCGGATGCTTCTCTTGATACGGTTGCTTCTTGCATTTTGTCTGCTAAAGATTACTAGTCACGAAAATAATTTATCATGAAGTACAAATTCACCACTTGGGAGATATTTTAACCTATATACCGGTAATTTAGTTCTAATATTTACTATAATTAATAATAATTATGCAAAATAGTCTATTATTAACATCTCTTCACATTCTCAATTAGCTAACTGTTTATTCTTAAACTAACTAGATATATTATTAAAAGGACGTAACAAACGTGAATTCAATAAGATTTCTATGTATTATATAATAAACCAGTTTGTATTGAATCCCATAACAATGAAAAAGTAGAGAGGAGTGGCAATCTCCATGGTCAGTGCAATATGACATTGGAATAAATTTGAATTATCACGATGTTTTTATATTTTCAATGTTGATACTTATGAGTTTTTGTTAAATAACAAGATCTTTGCTTTTAGAAATAATACAAAACAATATTGTAAATATTGTATGGCAGTTGTACAGCTGATAGAATGATATATGGATATAATAACAAAATTAAATAAAATTTTATTTATGGTTTATTGTTTTTTTGTGAAATGAATATAATTATGATCCGAGTTAAACATCTTCAAATGTTCTGGACGAAAAGAATAAAATTTCATTGTACGTCTCGTTATGGATATATGAAAAATTTACATAAATCACCTCAACCCTGTACAAATCAAAACCAAGTTTGTAAGTTACTTGATATTTCTTGACATTTGAGATTCTTCATTTGTACGATACCAAAAGATCAGTAGGTAATTTAACATAAGACTGCTGCATACGCTAACCTTTATTTAAAATCACAGGGGACAGGGCAACGTAAACAAATCAAGAGATATAAAAATAATAAAATCTGTCGTGATCGCAAATTTACTTTGCGATCTTTCACCCACAAAATCGATCCTTCAATAACCCAATGTTCTTACTCCATTTTGAGATTACCCACATATAAAGGCACTCTGTCGCATAATCTCGCATCTACTCATCCTTCTTTGTTTGACATCTTATTTTGATTTTCCTCTCTTATCCTTTATCATGCATTTTCCTCCCTCTCTATTTTAAGAATGACAAAAGAAGATAAAACGTCAAATACAAAGCATGTTTATATGACAGGGACAATCTCTTCAAAAGACTGAAGCAAGAGTAATATTCGGAATCATAAAAGATTTAAAAACCGACGAAGTTATATATCATTCCTATCACAATATAGCATGTATGACAAAGCAATTTAATTTTAAGACCACTAAAGAAAAAAAAGTCATAAAGTACTTTAAGGAAGGGGGTGCGTAAATATTATAGGAGTGTGCTCGCATGCACCTTTTCCAACACCAAGTGCGTCAACGAAATAGCGTCTAACTTACATTTTGAGAAAAATTATTAATCGTCGTAAGATCGAGTTCCACTAGAATTGAATTCTATAATATTTATAAACCTACATTTAGTTTATTTTAATACTCCCTATTTCCCTTACATGTTAGCCTACATCTAACAAGTAAAAACAGTTTAAAAATGTTGGCCATGGTAAATATGAATACATGCCAGGGCAAAATTATGTAGATTTTTTGTCGTCAAAAAGTTATGGATTAGCGACGTTCAAACGATTTATTTTAGTTTACTTTGCTTAGTTATGAAAATTAGGCTCCCTTATCTACTATCAGTTATAGTAATATATTATTAGACTATCGGCAACCAAGTTTCCTTTGATAAAACTTTCACGATCTCATGTCTGTACTTTTCCCGGAGACTTATGGATGAGGAAAACCAATAAAGGAAAACAATGAAATGAAAGGCATATTATGATTCAAAAAGAGTGACGTAAGTATGGCAAATCGTAAGTAAAAATAATTCTTCAGTTCACCAGAAGCAAAACAATGCCAAAATTTATTTAAAATGTTCATAGGTTCAGTTTTTCAAAATGTGTTCACCATCTGTAAATAACCTAAAATTCGTGTTCCTTTTTATCTCTATCATAATGATATTAAGTTCTAATAAATCAAATGAGAACAAAAAATCGGTAGCCTACGTTGCTAAAAAAAAGTAAAACTGATAATAAAAGCTCTAATTCTTTCATATTTCCATTGTGCTCTTGTCATGTCTAATTTTCAGTCTAATTACCCTACTTTCAAAGATTTAACAATCCTACCCAGCTCTGAAATGCACAAACAGTGAAGTTCAGCAGAGACCAACAAACACATAAACAATGTTTTAGTTTAATAATGGTGAATTACAACGACCACTTACAGCACCCGCTCTTATTTAGCGTTACTATGGCTACTGAGTGGTAGGTAAGTAAAAGTTAGTGTATTATTCAGTTCTACTTTTCTCCAAGTCCATTTCCGTCTGCTCTATCCCCATGACGTCAGCAGCAGAGAACGACGAAGAAAAGGGGAAAGATGGACGCTGCAATATCTCTCCCACAGAGATAAAATGGTCCTTTTTGTCTTGAAACTACACATAGGGGAATTCAAGACAAAAAAGAAACCTTTCAACACAGAGGCACTATCAAAATGTTGATATAGTGACGAATGCACTTCTGGAACTGGAGTACAGGGGAAACAAATATATTTACATTACGGACTTTGGTCAAGTTAATAATAAGTAGTATTATGACGAAATCGATATAGAGATGACAGTATATGTAACCAACCTATAAAGCAAGTATAGTATGGACTTTACGTACGTAACAATGAACTTACTAAACTCATAAACATATTTTATCAGTATAATCCTCAATAACTTGCTTTTATGAACTTTCTTTTACTTTTTCCACTCCAAATAACCATTCTGAGAATGAATCTAAAAATTAGCCCACATGTTATTATTAATACTAAAAGTACTATTCATTAATTGTTATCAAAATTAGTATGTTCTATATAGAATCCAGTTATTTGTGTATCCATTTTTCACTCATCCTTTATGAATGCACCTTTCATTGAATTCTGATATAAAGTCTATTTTCCTCCTGCAAGCCTGCATGAACAATACAAATCTGTTCAAAGGTTACTTCTCATTGACAGATTATTTCAATTTTCCCAACATTGATTTTTATTTATTTGTAGAGTATAATAATGTCTTTGTTTAGCGATAAATACATGCACACACAAAGCATTGCCTGTAATCTGTAGAATGACTGCATTCAGGTGGCTAAAATAATTTGAGTTGGAACAATGCATTTGCCCGTATAATAGCAGTGTTAATTACATTACAGTGCACTCAGTAAATCCCCTGAACAATACGGTCGAATAGCGATGGTAGAGTCAGTGAAAAAATGGGATTATTTTCTCTTCCCTCCTACTGACGAGTGAGTGAATCACCATCGACATTAGGTGGGGAAATAACGACAGGCTTGGCCTATCAGTCGGCAGTTGGTAATCAAATAGATGATAATGACGCTATTTCCGGGACCTATAAAGAATACGATGCAATTACTCAAGTTTTGC
The DNA here is from genome assembly GCA_034698565.1 of Campodea plusiochaeta. NCBI lineage: Eukaryota > Metazoa > Arthropoda > Diplura > Rhabdura > Campodeidae > Campodea > Campodea plusiochaeta. Next base: position 5,565 of record JAQIWE010002908.1, on the reverse strand, counting down.
AAACGTTGTACATCAGGAGCTCAATAATGATACGAGAATACATCAGTATACAGCTACCGCCTTCGTATAATTACGAAGGTTGGATTCGGAATCTGCAGTATTATGAACGTTGATATTAAACTTCAGATATAATATCATATTTCACATGGACAATAAAATAGATAATATCTAGATTACATGGTCATTATATTTTCTTACAATTAATAGCTGTTTCATTGTAGATAAATTAAAAAAACTAAATGTTAAATTCTTGAATACCATCTTTCAACGATACGATAGTGAGACAATACCATAATTGCAATGTTGAAGCTTGAAACTATAGTTTGTAATTTGTTAATAATAATCTAGAAACAAAATAATCTTCAAAATATTTCATTGATATCTTTGTCATCTTCCTCCTAAAATGAATAGATAGACATATGCCTATAATAGTTCTCTTTTTTTCGTGTCTTATCTCCTAACTACAGAATACAGGGGTGAGTTGATCGAACGAGAACTGATGTGTCTTGTCTGGTTGCATATTAACAGGCGTATATATGCTATTTTATTCGCAGGCCTAAAAATTAGAAAATGCGGAGAATCGAAGAGGAGAAATAAAACCTGTTGATGGCAAATGTTCTGTAAATGATTTAGTTTTCTTGATAAGAACAGTAATATAATAAATCTTCTAAACTGAAATCCCTTCGTTGCATAATTTTATTAGCATACTTAACAAACTTTTTTCGTTTCTAAATAAAAAGATTTTAAGTTAAGACAATTCCAACGAAGTAATCTGAAAAACTTTGGTTTCCAGGAATGTTAAATCAATTTATGAACACGATACATTTCGCTTGTACCCTCTCATCAAGTTATCGTGGTTCTATAGATCTGAAACACTGGTGTAATTTTACGTGAGTCACCGCAAAACCCCTATGACGGAAGAGAAGTCAATACACAAAACTGTAACATCCTGAAAATGACCACCAACCATATCTTGATGGACGTTAAAGTTTTATAAAACATTATAGTACATTTTTATAACAGTCTGGAAAGTTTTGTAAAGCTGCAATTTAGGGTGTGTTCAACTCTGTTTCTCTTCTACCTAGCAAGTACAACATTTTAATTAAAAGTTATTCGATCTGTCAGTCAAGATAGACCTATGTTGCATCAAATGTGTTATTGATGAGTACGAGTGCGGATAAGAACATACGTAATCCTATAAGGGGAGCGGGGAGACTGGAGTAATATTAAAGAACACAGAATACGAGCAGATCTTATTAGAGAACATAATTATGTAGAACACAACATATCGAAAAGAGCATCAACCTATGATTATTATTGTATCAAATCAATACTTCTTGATTTTTTTTAAATTTTTATGTAAAATAAAATCCCTGAATATCAGTTGTAAAACTCATTACATACAAAACTCATTGCACATTGCAAAGTCTGCAATTCGTGTCTTTTTTATTTTTACTAAAATATTCTTTGATTTATTTCTTCGACAACTACTATATCTAGCCTTTAGAAGTATTGAGAAAGTAACCAGAGAAGTAAATTTCGTAAGTTACGATAACTTATAATTTCTGATTAACTACAATATTTTCTCATTCTTACTTTACAATGAGGAAATATAAGCCCTTACTACGTTTTTAAAAGATAGCAATTATGCGATTCGTTCCGACTTTCAATTTGAACCACTCGTTACTGAAGATTCTCCATACCTATTTTTACTCCACGTGGCACGAAACGATACCTAATGACAACCGACAGTTTCGTCTCACTCGATCGATTTCTTTTCGAATAATTGTTTCCGTTCTCAAATCGCCCACCAGGGCACTTCCACCTCCGCCGAAATGGTTTGGAGTAGGCGTGTACAACTTTACACATACAACACAAAGAAGAAGTCTAAATTATTCTGTTGCTTTTCGTTTAAAAGAAGAAAGATATATTTGAGAAGAGAAGAGGGAGCAAAAAGGCACTTCACCAAATCTTATTCTCTTTTAAGAGAGACGGAACAATTTTACGTTTGCCCTAAAAGAATGAAAGGGAAGGAGCCTTTTTCTTCCTCGAGAATTGTTATACTGGGTGTATATATTTTTACTATGAAATAAATTTTTCTAGACTCAGATTGCGGACAAACCTAGTATTCAAAAGTCTGTTTAAGTGCAAAGTTTGTTACCAACAGCCTCCAGGCATTTCTCGGTTTCTCCATTTGGAAATCTAATCTACAATCTAAATCAACTGTGGGCCACAAATTTATTCATATAGCGATTATTGTTTTATATCATTTAGAAAGAGAGAGTAATTTTATTCCGACTCAAGTGAATAGGTGTATGCTAATATTGATAAATTGTAATTCAATTCTGTCCTCCCAAAAAGTACACCATCACAGGTCTCATCTTTTAGTCGGTATCACTATATGGAAATTTTAGTTTTCAACTTTATCGTTGGAAGAATTGGAAATAAATAAAAAAAAAATATATCGACAGATTTCTTGCTTGGTTTAAAAAAATAAAAAATAAGCTGCGGGCATATATCAATGAAACAAATTATTTCCGAAATACAAAATTGCAAACATAAATTTACAATTTAATAAAACCACAAATGAAGCACTGTTGGCTCTATCTTGCAAATTACATATCCTTCGTACCTTTAAACACGGGGGACCATCCTCTAAAAGTATGAAAACTCAGTACAGCGCCGTACGTGTTCATATTCATAATCATATTTCCAATTTCGTCTAGGACATGATTCAAAAAAGTTTCTGAACACGTCATGTTTTTCCTAACAATGTGCTAACAAACGGAGGGGGACAAAGGATCGTACCGAGTACTTGGGGAAACAAATAAAAAAGACACTTGGATTTTAAACCATCATAACAATTATCTTCACATATAATATCATCCTCAAACATCTTTATTGTCCTCGAAACTGCTGAAAAATCAACTCAACACACTACGATCTCCCCTTGTATTTTATTTGGAGATAAGAAATTTAAACAATTGCCCCCTCTTTCTATTCTGTCTTCCTCCTTAACAATGTTTGCCTCCCTCGTACTCCCCCGAAGCAAAATCAATTCACCCCATCACTGTTTCCATGACGATGACAGACCAGATTGAATTCCATCCAGAGGTAATTTGTGATATTGTTACAAGCTTTAATCCAATTATTATTCAATCATTAGAGCGAGATCACAAGGTAGAAATGAGCATTAATCCATGGCGAGGTAGGTTAATACATCAGGTAGCAAAATTCAGAAACTGTTTTTCTTCTTTCCTTCTTGGAATTACAATCTTTCTTCATTCTTCGGATAAGATTCTAATAAATACAAACATTACAAAGAGTTTATCTCTACTCGAAACTTTTGATTTTCTTCATTTACTGAAATCAAGAGTATATATCTAGGCCTATTGTAAAGCTTTTGAAAGGTTCATAAATAAAGTATCAATATATACCTTGAATCATTATCAAAACTGGTCAGGATACGCTGCAAAATAACGCCTTGAAATAAACAGATAACAATTACACTGATTACATAATTATTGTAAGAACTTCACCACATACTTATTTTTCAGCTCAAATGATTATGAGTGTAAAGTAATTCCTTGGATTTCTCACTGACTCAAATCAATGAGTGATAAATAGAACCACAATGAACGTAAACCTTCTCAAGGATCAAAGAAAGAATGAGAAGTAATGAATGATTATGACCATGGAATATCAATAACAGGGAATAATAGGATCATTTTCGCTAATTTTCTTCCTTTGAAGAATCGCCGATTTACAAATTAATAAAGATAAAAAATTAACTGGCGTAGTTTGCAAAACAAATACAATATCATATAAAAAACCAAGACATTTTTATTACGAAGTTTAGGGGAACAAAATTTACCAGTTTTAATTCTTCAGAGCCTGTACAAATCTGCAATTCACCGCCTCGAAGTGTAAAATTATTTTCTGTTTACTTGCAAGACTGAAATATTTGTCACGATCATGTTTGTTTACCACCTTTCACGGTGTAGGGAAAAGTGCTTGATGAACCTTAAATTTCCCAGTCTACAGAACCGACCAGAGATCCGTAGTGGGACGGATTCCTTTGTTGATTGAGGCACGAAATCGTGTTTTTTTATTGTTGCCCTCCCGATCAACATTTTTTGAACTTGTTCTCTCTGGGTCGTCATCCTGTCTTTCTGCCACAATTGAAAAGGATATAAACATGCAACAGGAAAGATACAATAACAGCTCAAAGTGGCATTGATAAGTCAGAATTGGTGCAGACTTTTTCCTCCTTTTTTATACGATGGCGGTTGGAAGAGCCGGCAACGTTGACGTGGATTACAGAATACATTTCGTTTTTTGTTCATTTTCTTTTCACCTTGATATTGTTAAAAGGCTTTATAATATGTTTACTAAAAATAACTTCGAATTGTCAGTTTCCAATCTGGCATTTTAGTAGTATAATTATAATTATATCATGGCCATTTGAAATTTGGTAACTTTGGCAATATTTTTAATTAGAATAGCAAGATATCAACAACAAAGATTCTGAATATAAATAAACAGTAATGGCCTAAAAGTTTTAAGTTAGGAAACGTTAAGTCAATAAGAGATTTAAAACAAACAACCAAATTAAATTCAAACTTTCCTGTATTTCTTATGCTTCACTGGGTGTTTAATTTACAATCCGAGTAATGCACAGACAGCTATAGTGCAATATAGTCCTATTAATTTCAAGATTTCTGCAAGGATGACCTTCCAGCTCCAGGAGACCTTTAAAGACTTTAAATGCAGAAATAGCTCTGGTTCTTCCGACTCCAGATTACTTATTGGGTTGGAATTTATCAGTAAACTTTAAATACGTAGAACAATCAATGGCTACAGTAATGTACGTCTGGTTGTTTTATTGAAAGTAATCGTCCTTCTCAGAGGTTAATACATTATGCTAATCCAATGTCAACTCTTGTTTGAAAGAAGATGCGGTCATTTGAATAAAGCCCTTGCCAAACTTCATTCCTACAATGAACGTGGCAACCCAGCTCCAAATTATGAAGTAGCCGGATGAATGATCACGTTCGCAGCATCCCTTTCCTACCTGGAGAGACTTTAATTCTCCTTTGGACAATGAAGGGAAAAATTGAATGGCAACGGAGCGTAAACTACTCTCAAAAGGGGTATATGTAAACATTGTAAGATGTATTGGAAATGCCAGCAGAAAAGGTTATAAATGATCCTGCCTTGGGAATAGGAAATGCCACTCAAAGACGGATGAACCGTACAGAGTAGATAATTAAAAACTTTCTTCGCGACGACCTATTTGAAATCTCTTCTCTTACCTGCAGCATCTTGTAAAGTTTCCAAGTAATCTTTTAAATAATCATTCGTCGCAGTTCGGTGGCACCACATATACTTCATTTTCCTGTTCTCGTAGACCAACCAGTCATTGAGCGACGAAAATAATCGCATCTTGCAATCGGTTTTCGAACGTCGTATCGAACAGATGGAATAAACACAACACCAACACGAGCAGCACCACTTTCCCTTCTAATCCATCCACACTGCACTCCCCTCTCCCTCCTTACTCCT
>JAQIWE010002907.1:0-12488 GCA_034698565.1 Campodea plusiochaeta | reverse complement strand
GGGGGGTATTGGAGAGGAGGGGGAGGGGGCATGGTGTATGGGGAAAAGCACGAATTAATACAAACACAAGTTGCTTTTTTATTGCCCTCGTTTTGCGTGATCGCTTAGTGTGCTTGGCGGTTTTGTTGATTGGAAGGTTGGACGTTATGGAAAATCAATTGTTTCTTATTGTGATCAAGTTAATATACGATGGATATGACTTCAGAAAGTACGAGTGTTGTGGCAATGACAATGAAGGAATAATCAATGACGTAGAAATGACAGGAATGACAGATGGTTTCTTTTTTGTAAAAATAGTTCAATTCTATTTATTAGACGCTTTCAACTCTTTCCACGTGGTAATTTAATCCGATGTAATTTACTATACTAAAATGCACTACATTGCACAATTGATTTGTTACAGTCAATAGTATTGTGAATTGCTTACACTGTACTCTCTTCACTTCTGAAACCATGATACACAAACCACAAATTCACTATTGGTTTTGGATTTTATAACTCTTCAAAACTTAAATCCAATTATCCTAAGAAATTGAACTAATAGGTTCTGTATGCAACTTTACCAAAAAAATAAAGAAACCATTACGAAATCTCAAATATAACTCTATTTTCAATACTTAAGATTGCAGGTTCATGGTTCGAATCCACTTTGGCTTCCTACCACAACATCTCCGATGTACACCGCATTTCCCTCTTTTCTTTCATATGTGGAAAGTTGTATATTTTGTTTGGTATTAAGTGTGGATAACAAAAACAAGCAGATGTAAGAGTAGAAGTAAGCATGGAAGTAAGTACGTTGCTTAGCTCACTCCAAGCCCAGTTGTGATATTTGAATGCAGATTTGAATGTAGAGTTGCAGTAATTTATTTGCAAATGATGTCATATTCTACAGGAAGAGAAAACCCGTTGAAAAGGGAGAAACATACTGGGATATGCAAAAGATAGGCAACATTGGTTTTCTCTACCCAAAAAGATTTAAGAAAGAAGGGTAAAAAACTTGGAAGAAAATCCACGAAAGCCCCGTGCTAGATTAAGGCATTTTGCATGGTAATCATGATGGTGTATAACTTCGATCGTACAAAACTTTTGTATTTATACACTAAGTACGTGAATTACAACACTCTACAGGAACCTTCTATAACTTTGATACTTTATGGGATTTTGTATATGATAGAATGATTAGTATGCAGAACCTCTTCTACATTGTTAAGAAATATTCCTCCAACTTGGATGCATATGATAAACTCGCTTGAAAAAGAAATATTTTGGGTCAAATGAAACTTTGCTCATACAAGTTGAATTGAAATTTGCTGCTTGTTAATGTGTTTATAATCTGGTATTCAATTTAATGCTAATACTTTTTGCTAGTTTTATAGACTATGTAGTTTGTGGTTTTGTATAAAGCTATAATGTAGAATTATAAGCCCATTAAAACTCACTGAAAATTAAAGCGGATTAAAATATTCTACCTGACATCTGTTTATTCGGATGAATTAGTTTTTACTCCACAAAACAGATCTGGCTAGGAGTTATAAAAACCACTATTTCGTAATCTCACAAAGGTAGTATTTTCCCATCAGAAAAATATTAAACATTACTCTATAGCACTTTTGGGTTTAGACAATCTTCATATGTAAGTAATTCTTTAAAGAAACACGAAAAATAAGTTTATCTGAAAAGTAACATTTAAATGACTTCAATTTTAAAATGAATAATAATTACTTAAAAAAGAACGAATAATGAAATGAAAGAAAATATTTATTTCTTTGAAAATAACAAAATTATGTGAGAAATAGTTTGAAACCGAGTGTCAATTCAAGAATACATGAACATCTGTCAACACTAATATTTCGAAATTAAGGAATTTAATTATAGAAGTAATAACTCAAAAATATTGTCAAAAATCCGCTCAACTGAAAATTGCCAAATTCGCAAAACGGGTAGGATCAAAACGGCAATAAAGCAAACAATAAAACACACGTACTAGTACAGTAACCTGATTTATTACTTGGCAAAGATTCTCATAACTCACATCGACAATGTGTCTTCTCAAAATCTCAAAAAGTTTCTCCTCTTAGTAACGAATCGCCTACAAAAACATTCCCTTTAAATATTAGATTCCAAAAGAGAAATGCAAAGCATTAACTCAAAAACAGGGTTATTTTTCATTTGCAAATTGCACAGATTTAGCCTTTTTGTGTTTGGCATGTGATTTACAAACATCCCCTCGAGCAAACGAATCTCACCATATGTTCTGTTGACATCGGACTGAAAATCACTAGAAGACCTTTTTTGTTTTTCTCATCTAGATATTGGTGGGAAGTTTTTTTTTTTTTCAACATACCCCCTCCCGATCATTTCTCCTTTTCTATGGAAGTAATATTCGGAAGCAATTTTACTCTTTTTGTTCTTCAACTTCCCACCCAGTTTCAGGGTTGCTAGTGGCTTTCATGTATTGTATATATGTGCACAGTGAATAGACGAGATGGAAATAACATGAAAATATAGACTACAGCAATTATAATCTCAACATGAACAGATATTACTTGAGGAATTGGTTCAATTTACCTAAGTAAATGTAAAATACTACCACATTAGATATGGTACGTTAACTTCGAGTGTACTGGTTTTGATTAAGTTTGTTGGTATTTCCAAACACCATTTTTATTGTTATTTGGTCAAATTTAATGATTCATTTTTTTTAATGTTTATTATTTTTATTATTTTTTTTATCTCCATTCTCCTTCCACACCTTCCTTTCGCTCCTGCTATAGTATTTAAAGCTTCAATTTCCGTACTCCAAATTTCTTTACTTCATTCTAGAAGAAAATTCGACACAGTATGCTTTCAGATTTATCAGCAATATTTTGCGAAATCAAAGATTTTTCACTATACTGTTGTTCAAACTTCATTTTCACGTACACGAGTGGTTCAGTTATATCTTCATCAAGCGTTTTTCATTACTTAGACCATTGTTCGCAAATGGAGGAATATCATAATTTGCAGGACTTATTCTTCCAAATTAATATTTACATCAAAACCGATAATACAAAACCTAAGGAGCCGTATTTGTTGCCTTTCAAAATAAAATGTCACTGTCTAGACAATATTTTAAAAAGCTTCAAATTCACAATAATAATAATAATAAAATACCAATATCATAACTTGTTTCGGAAACGCTTTTTCTAAAAAATTACAATACAATACTGATGGGAAGCACTTGTAAACGAAAAGATTAAAATATTTGTCATACATGTAGCTCACAGGGTGCCTTTTGAACGATAGTTTTTAACACTTACTGTTTAATGCGAAATCGAACATGGAAAATGTTTATTGCTTTACTCTTTTCGTTGTCTTTTTTCTCGCCGAAAATCATTTATTTTAAAATATTATGATGGTATTTTCGAATATTCGAGTAAATTAATTTCGCTATTTCTGTGGGTGCATGTGCACCCATGGTACCCGTGGAGTTGGTGCCGATGATCCTGGTTGAATTAAGCCATAAGGTTTGTGTAAAACTGTAAATGCAAATTGCAAGAAAATATCGCCATGATGTAGTAATTACTTTTCACAAAGTAGGAAACCAAATACAATTCAATTTATATTTTATCCTAGTTATATATGTTGCAACGATTATGAACCCTGCTTATACCCTAAAATATGACATGGCAACCTTTTGCCACCCTATTGAGCCACCTTCTCATTCCTCACTCCCCCCCCTTTTTCTTTCTTTTTTTCTTTCTAACAACGCGCAGGTTTCCAAATCACGACACAAATCCAATTGGTTAGAATCAATCAGTATGCATATGCAATTTCGTTTTTCAAATTAAATTTCTTTTTCTCCCCGACTGCCTAGTGGTGTGTGTTTTTCGGCACCTCTTTTGCCGCCAAAAATCTAAGGAGAGAAGTAAAAATAGAAAATTAGATCGACTGTTTTCTTTCTTTCCTGTCGTTTGCTTAGTGTCAGATATGATAAATTAGACGGAAAAAGTTCTTATGATGTTCAACTTTGATAAAAATGAAATTTAACATTTTCATTTTGAGGAATCATTAGTAAGAGATGTGTTATTCATTTTGTTATTAGGAAGACGTTTTGCATTCATTACTATATGAATAGGTTAAGTTGATTTATTAGCTTCTCTCTTCAAACTTTGTGGTTAGAGTTTTTTCAATGAGGTTAGATAGTATATAGTATAGTGTTTTTTTTTTATTAGTCTTCAGAAAAGAAATGTACAATTTAGAAGATTGGAGCTGGTTTCGAATTTTGGATGTCAGCGTTTTCGTATAAGCTGGATTTTGGTTCATTTCGAGATCAGTATAATAAGTCAGTCGAGTATTGTGAAAGACATTTATAAGTGATTTTTGATTTCAACATCATAGAATTCTGTAGATTTTGCTAATTTAATATACAGCTCATTCCACTTACTGCATGTTGCAGTAATTATAGAACAAAAGCAGAAAAGAGTTTGAAAATAACGCATTTGTTATAATAATTGTAGAGAAATGATCTGCTTTACAAGTAGATACCTGCTCCGGAATTACATATAATTATGTCATTCTTTTATGTATCTAATTAATTATTTCGGCTAATTTATTTTCATTTTCATTAGCAAAACTTAACAACATATATAAATACAATAGTTTTCCTTTCGATTGAAATGTATATCTGAGAATGCACTGCCATGAGAATAAGTTGGGATTTAAGAACGATTATACTGTCTAACAACGAAAAAGTATCAAATATATTCTAATGGAGAAAAGAAAATAGAGTAACATCCTGTAATTGACTGATATACATTTCATATAATATAAATATACCAGATACACTGTGTGTATTTTAAATTCTCTAAAGATTACGCAAATTACTCTTTCAATAACAGATCCTGTAACTCTACCTGTTTGTCATTATTTATACAATGTTAATTACACAATACGTGATTTTTAATTTTTGTCGAATAAGAAAATTCTTAAATCAACAAAATCCACACCCTAAGTAAACTTTTTACTATAAGTAATACCCATTTATTATGTTACAGTATCCGAAGTAATAAATAAGAGTGGATCATATTTTTCATTACAGTATCACTAAAGTACTCATTAGAGTATTTTATTATACTTTAATATGCAATATTATGACCAAAAGAAATGCTAATTTGAATTAAAGTAGTCTATAAAGGTCATAGTAAAGATTTTTTTATACTATGAGATGTAAAATTATTGAGTCATTAATATGAAATATGAACATTCTGACAGAATTTTTACGATATATTTCCGCAGGAGAAAGGAAAGGTGGTACCGTTATCATTATGTGAGTATATAGGTAAAAAATCATTTAATAGGGTAATATTAAATTTCAAATTATAATATAATATTTAATAACTTTGAGACCGAGATTTGATATAAAACAAAGAAAATCTCTATGAATAGTATGTTGTATTATTGTATTATTTGTATTATTTATTATTATTTTGTTGTATTAATAATATAATTACAATAAGTAAATAAGCATACTATATTATTTATTACTTCATTATCCGTTTGTGCTGCAATAATAAATACAAATAAGTGTTACTTATTATTTCGAATAACAGTTTTTGAAATGCTTTATATCATATGAACTCTGGATACTGAATGAACATATCGGTGTATTTCATGGAATATAAAATATTTGACAGTATGATTAACATGACTGCTGGTTCTGTAGAAGAAGAAAAAGGAAGTATTCTTAAAGTAGTTTATTGTTATGAGGGAAGAAAATATTTTGGTAAATGGTTCATTTAAGTGAATCTAACTTCTATGAGGTCAGCGCAACTTCCATTCTCTATAGATGGTTATTTGTTGTTGTTGTTATGACTGCCATTATCTAATGACATGTATTGTTATTGTCATTCAATGACACGACTCATTATGGTTTTTTTAGCAAACAACAAAGACATAGAGACACAAATATGACAACACAATAGGGAAAGAAACGACATCCTTTTCAGAGACAAAAAGCTAAAACATTATGAAAGATTCAGTGTAATAAATCTGCACCCTGATCAATTTCATTTTGAACAAAGGATCCTACCAACCTTCACCTCCGTTGTTGATCATACTGTATACTCAAACTTCACAAAGCTTTAATAGCTTCTGGGAAAACAGAAGAAGTATTTCTTTTTAACCTTATATCTAACAAGTAAATATTTTTCATATATATTTTTTCCTGCTTCAAAAAATGAGTCTGAGAACTTTAATAGAGACAGCGTCAACATAAAAGAAGTCTGAGAGAACAAAAGAAGTCAAGAAATATAGAAAACGATGAGGACAAAAAGGCCAAAAGAAAGTCAATCTTTACAAAGAAAATGGGGGGAAATGAAAAGGGTTTATATACAATGTTCTTTCGATAAATGAAACAGAAACAGAGTTAATAGCTTCTCCACAGGGGCCATACAAATAATTGGGCGTTTTCTAAGTAATACAGCAACATTAGTATATGTTCTTCTCATTTTGTATCATGAAGATAGATCGCTTAATACAAGTACGTGGTTAATGCTTTGAAATTTGACATCGATCCACCAATTTAACTAACCTTTTCAAACATAGAACTACTCTCCTGATATACACATATTATATTTGTATCATATCACAATGTTTGGGATGAGGAATGAATTCATGATGTAAACTACAGAAAAAGTCATTCACAGTTGTATTTAAACAAAATTTCTGAAATTTTGAAATATTAATTATAATCAAGTTACAACTTCCCGAAATGAAACCACTTAGAAATCTACAAACTCAAAAACTGTTTTATTATAAAATAAAAACTAACCAAAAATATTCCAAAACCCAAATTTCACAAACTTTCTTTTTCCTCAATTTTTCACGAAACCATTTCATTCGTTTTGGCAAAAAAAGTGACATCCTGGATGAGCATAACATCAACCCAAGTCTCTGCAGTCGCCGTCTCTCCAAACCGTAATACAAGGAAAGCTAATTATAAAATCAAGTTTATTCAGTTGCTTGGCAACCAAAAATTCGTCATTCTGCAAGTGTGACAGCAGAGGAAATATACAATTTCCCTTTGCAATTGCTTTTTATTACGAAAATACTCGTGGAGTAATGCAGTTATCTGCTTGAAAGCAACGTTTCCTTTTCGTCCGAGAAGGAAGGGGGGTGCGGGGGAGAGGGGGAGGCGGAAGGGGTATGTGGGAGGAGAAAGGATATTTTATGGCAATTAGTTAAAGATTAGAAATCGCACTTTTATCTTCCAAGAGATTTATGCCTCTTTCTTGACTTCAATTAGTAATGAGAAATACAGGAGCCACACTTGCTTACCAACCAATTTCAGGGGACGCATGAGGCGTGTACGAGTGTAGTTCACTAATATTTTAATCTGGTAATACTTTTATATGTATAAGATCTAAGAATAATATAAAATGCTACAATAAATAAAAAAACAATATATTCAGTTTCTGATATTGTTACTATATGTAGAAGCCATAAAGAAGATTCAATCAAGAAATTAGCAATCTGAAGATTCGATAGTGATCAAAGTTTCAAACAAGCTGATGTGAGAACGAACCTTACAATATAATATCAACTGTTGATAAGCGAGCTACACACATCATAAACCCACTTTGCATTAAAACATAAGTTTTTTCTCAAGAGTAAGAATGAAAAATTCTTACATAGTAAAAAATGTATAGATCGGTATGATGTACAATGGTTTCGCCCCTTCATGACTTATTATGATAATCAGACAATGTAATTTAAAAGTTTTCAAAAGTATTAGTTTTCTTTTCATTTAATCATAACAAAACCACGAAGAGAAAATTAAAGAAACCAAATAAAGACATCATCAGGCAATGAAATATTATGAAAAACAAACTCATCGCTAATAACTAACATAACATAGGCCTTTGTGCCTGGAAGCACCTCCACCATGTACATTTTACGTGTACGTATTCTAACTACAGAAATGTGTTTGCATTAGTTATAATCCCTTATTCTTCTTCACTTAATGTAAATTAACACTGTAAAATAAATATTTGCCTTCTTACAGCCAGTCTCTACGTATTTATACTACCCAACATGTTATATAAGTGAAAAACAAAAAGTACAAGTCGAGAGATGAGTAGTTGTTTTCGTGCAAAGGAGGGACTTTGGTCAACAAGAAGGGTAGAAAGAGTTATGTTTTCAACTTAGGTAATGTGTGCTAATGGAGTGAATTATGTATGGAGAAAGGAATATAGGAAAGACACTGTTGGAAATAGGATCTGTGTGATTCACATGTTTATTAGACTTTACTTTCAGTGAATAAACTGAAATAATTATAAGGTACTGATAAAAAAAAGAACCATTATCATTTTATTGACTTGTTGAAGACTGATTTTCAGGATTGTTTCAAAAGTGACCTAGATTTCGTATTCAATAGCATCTCAAGGACATTAATGTTGAAGGCATGAGTAGATCTGTAAACATTGGTAATTATAAAAGTTGTATAAAGTCCTGTTGTCGGCAAATAAACTAATGAGAAAGTAATATATTAGTTCCTATATTTGCAATACCAAATATCTAGAACATATTAAGGTAGTTCATAGCACTTTTAGCTGCTGGGTTAACGATTTTAAAGCATATTTCGTCATAATAAATATAGAATCGCATTCTTTAAAAACAATCTTTTTTGGCTTTACAAACTGCGGTTTGAACATTTGTATCGCAGAAACTCCTAGAAGAATTTTGTCAATGTTTCAAACCCATAAATAGTGACATTATATTATTTTAATAAATCAGTGTAATCAACAAATTACACTCCATATTACTCACATGTTCCTAAAAGCATCATCAATATTTAAAAATAACAATTACAATAAATCATGTTCCCTTTCGTGGATTGAAACTATAAACAAGAAAACCCTTATAATATCATACCATAACTTTATGGGATCCAAACCTTTCAAATTTATTTCCTAATAGACTATATATACAATTTGAGAAAATCTGTGAGAGAGTATAATAGAGTCATTATAAACGCAGTATATAATATTTCCCAACCTAACTTTAAATTAAACCCAAGCCCACTTATGAATAGCACTAAATTTTCTGTCTTCCTTTCTCAGTATTTCTAAGGGTAAAAGAGATCCATAAATTTAAAAGATATAGTTGAGCATTCCTTCTTCTATGAGTATTAATTTCTCTCTTTCTTTTTTCTTAAGGCATTTACAATAATTAAAACAGAATATAATTGGATATTCATTTCAGAAAGAGTTCATTTAAGAAGATGGTATCTGCTTCAACCGTCTTACAAATGAAATATTTCGTTAATTAGTATACAGATATGAAGAAATTAAGGAGTATAAAAACGATCTATTACTCTTAATTTCAATCGTCGATAAAAATGAATTAAAATTTCGATATTCCTTCTCGTTGTTAATATATTATTAATGAAGAATATTGATGCGTGTACCATGCGTGAAAAATAATTATCAAAAAGTGTTCTATATTCGTTAGCGTCATTAGGTAATTAGAATTCAGTCGAACGGATCATATATTTATTATGTCAATAATGTTTGTGAAATTGAAATAATAACAACACTTTCTCGCGTATCGTGCATTCGCATTGTAATTATCTCATCAACTATATGGTTCTTGGGGCGTTATTAAAACTTGTTTATCCAAATTGTAAATATGTTCGATCGAACTTTATTACTACACACAGTATTGGTATACTGGATATGTAAAGTTCATTATGAAGTTTAGTTATTTTTTTGGTAAGAGCGCGAATAAATTAAATAAATGTTTTTAATCTTCGTAAATTTCAACAAAATATGAAGAGAAGTTACATTTTTTTAACCAAAAATTATCATATCAATCTGTAATATTCTTATCTGCATTTAGTGTTTATAGAAACAACTAAATAGACTGTTAGCCTATTTCCGAAGACTAAATATTGGTTTGAAGTACTGAAATATGAAATTCTAAGAATCACAATAACCCCTTATCAATTCCATCTTCCATTCATTATTTAAGTCATTTATTGCTCATGTGATGTTGAAAGAAGTTTGCTACCTTGACAGGACCGAAAGTAATTTTTATGATATAAAACTTTACAGAAATCATAACGAGCCTTTAACAAAGAGAGAAAAAACGCATATTTCTGTAGATATTATATTTTGTTCCTTCAGTTTTCTGACAAATTTTAGTTTCATTGAAACTTATTATCTATATTCTTTAATATTATGGTATGCCTGAGAGCAGAAGCAAAGCCATCATCTACCTGTTCGTATACTTTCTCTTTGAGAAGGAAGCGACATTTCCAATCTCCTGTAATATCTGAAGTCATCTGTCTTCTGATCAGGTTATGCGTGTCACATGAAACTATAGGTTGTGACTCCCTTTCATACAAAAAAATGCGAATGGGGAAGAAAGTTATTGTGGAAACACAATGATACAGAAAATAGGATTTTCGAAACAAATATATGCAACAGGTTTTATTATTTCCAGTGTTTCTTTTGCTAAATGTACTTGACAGTATTACGGTGTGAAAGTATTTAATAACATCTAAAAATAAAAAATTTAACTCTTATTTGATTAAATTATAAATTTTTCTATATTGTGTGCTGACGATAAGAGCTTTTGTTTTAAATTTTCAGATTCCAGCCTTCGAAAACCTTTTAAATCAATAATTCTTTCTTTTGTAACTGACACTCCTAAGATACCCTACAGTAAACCCATACTTGTTCCTTTGCATCTCCATAATTCATTGTTATACAGTTATATTCGAATCAAATTTCAATGTTATCTAACACCATCCACTTCCTTAGCTTATTAGATTGGTTTAAGTAAGTGTTGTAAGTTGTGTTTGATATTTTAAAGAAAACAGCAAATTTATTTCTAAAGCATGGTATTTAAATTTTGAAAGAAAATTTAGCATATATTTTCTTCACTTCCAATCATATATCAATTTCTTAAAACATTTTATTTAACGAGATAATTATCATTCCGAACGGAAACAATTCTTAAAGAAACTCGCACTAATCATGAACAAACTTTGTTGCAACTCATATACATAATCACTCTTGAAAGTATACATCACTCATATTTTAAACGTAACGTTATGAAATAGCACTTACGACCCACCAACTTTAAACAACTATCGAATTAAAGTAATCTACACTGTGTAACTCCCAATGAAACGAATGTTCTTGATAACAACTAAAGTTTGGAGATGGGTTAGGTATAAAAGTTTGTAATTGTATTTTCGAAGTCATTTATCAAGAGATCCAAAGAAAAGTGGAAGTTTCCTTAACGTTTTCACGCAAACATTAACTTCACACGTCTCATTACAATTACAACGAAACATACAAAATGTTATACGTAGTTTTATATCTTTAACATATTACATACTCCACTTTCATTATACAAATAGATCAGAGAAAAAAACAGTATAGATTTCTTCTTTCTATATACAAGACTAAAGGATAGTCTACTTTTTTGCTTTCGACAAGTTAGAAGTTCCTTTCAAAGTTTTAATGTGTTAACTGTACTTGACATTATGAAGTGTATTCTACTTCGTACTTTCTTTCAAACTTTATATACCTAATGCTAATGACATCAAATATTGATTATATATTATGAGAAGAGGAAACTGAATACTTTGTACACAGATGGAAATGGAAAGAGGAAAACTACAGTAGAGTAGAATAGGAATGCTGAAAATGAGCTCCGTGTATATTTAGCAAAGAAGAATAAATGAACAATATGCTCAATGGGCTTTCCCGACTTTTCCTTTGAATTTTTGTTTATTATGATTGTTATAGTGATCTCATTAATAGATTAATCGGTGAAGCAATATTCTTTTACGATAAGGTTGTAGGATGTCAACTTAAGTTATAATTAACAATCGCTGATTCTTACAAATGCATTATAATGTCTCTGAAATTTACATAAATTTTAAAGACTATATTAATTAAGGTTTTTAGTTACCTAATTTTCCAAATTATTATTATTATTTTTTTTTTTCAAAAATAGACAATATAATGTAATATAATATGAACAATACCAATAAAAATACCAAGTATAATGCTCTTTTCAAGCCAACTGTTCCTAAAAATGCTCCTGAAATACTGATTTATTCAATCGAATTTAGCTGTGGCTTATGTGGAATAAAGGTTAATGACTTATGCTCCAAATTACATCAAAAGTTGTGGGCATGATAAATTTATTCGGGTCAGATTAAATCATGTCTATATGAGTTTGTCAATGTAACAGACGACAAAAAAGAACCTTTTATTGTATTATTATTCGTGTGTTCTACGTTAGAGTTTTGTTGTAGTATTCTGCTTTAGATTTTAATTATATCGGTATCACAAAACATGATATTATTTTAAATTAAATTATTAGAAGCTTGCAAAGGAACAACTATAAATAAAATGATTTAACTGACGAACTACTTTGCATTGGAAAAATAAATTAAGAACAAGAAAAATTTCGGCTCAAGTGGGACT
>JAQIWE010002906.1:0-12490 GCA_034698565.1 Campodea plusiochaeta | reverse complement strand
TTGTACTCTATTCTCAAGGGACCTTTAATCTGTGTTGGAAATCGAGACTTCCCGTTGAAAAATAATGGGCCTTTAACCAAAGAGGACAGAAATTTCTATATTCTTTGGTCTTAACCGTGGTGGACGCGAGGGGGCATTCACTGGAAATTTTTGTGTACACCGGAATTCAGAAAAAAGTTGTACACCGGAATTTGGAAGTGAATACCCCCTCTGGTGTACGTGATCTTGGGTTCATCTAGACTCGACTCGGGAAGATCTTCCAAGCAAATTCTCGCTTCTCTTTTGTCAATTCACTATCTTGTCTTTTTGCAAAAACCCGAGACTCATAAATATCGCTTATAAATAAAGCTGAGCAAATCTTTCAATGTAGTAGATATTGTAGTTTCGCATAGGACTTAACATGTAGAGATTCATCATCTCTTGAAAAACGAACATTACGCGTCTTTGGTTTAAGTATGTATAAAATATTAATATTATTCAAGAACATCAAGAAAAGCCATAACCATTAGGAAGAAACACAGTTATTGACTTTTTCAAATTTAATGTTTGAAATATGGGAATGTTAAAATATTTGTCAGCTGCAAAATTATTGATTTATACTTGGAAATTGTGACATTATTATTGATACTATATATATAAAATTGTCAGATACAATATCTAACTGTTTTGACATATTTGATGCCATAATGACTTATAATGTGTACGAAAATAACAGTACTACTTATAAGCTGAGATATATTAATTACGAATTAAGTCAATATAAACCTAGATATTATGTTTGAATTTGTAATTCATAATTATACTTCTAAACAAATGATTATTTCATATGGTGTAATAATAATATTGTAACACAGGTGAATATAATAAAATAAAAAATATGTTTTATAATATTGAGGGTAATAACTAATAATATAGCATAAAACAATTACAATATTTATTTATTGTGTTGTTTTCGTCCTTCTGAATAAAACTCGTGTTTAATGTGATGTAATAATAAATTATTATTACATTTATAGATTCTCGTCAAAATAATAACATTTTTAAAAGTATTTTCAAATCATATTTAGAAAATATTTGTCACCACGTATACTTCTTTCTTAAATTTTTTATATCATTCAGAACTTTTTAAATATTTTTACTTAATGACTAATTAGTGCACATGGTTAATTAAATGTATAATTTCAAATTTTTGTAGATATTGTATCTCTGGCATTTTTATATTGTTTTGATAATCACAGAAGGAAATTAAATATTATACCTTCTTTGATAGAATTGGGATCTAACCATGGTTTTAATAAGTTATTTTAGTTTTTACAATTATCTACGCATAACAATAATGTTCTTACCTCAAATTGATGTAGGTTTACAAATTTTTAACTGCATGATTGTTATAAAATATTCAGAAATAGATATCTACATACCAATCTAATCCGTAAGAAAATATTAGTTATTTTTTCAGAAAAATGGAAAAATCTTTCTCTTCTTAAAAATATAGAATATTCTGTAATAAAAATTGGTTTTATCTTTTGTTTTTGCCAATGGTATCGAAGCAAATATTTAGTGAAATATTCTCCATGATATTTTGTAATTCTGTTTTGAGATGAACTGCAATTAAGTTGGCATTCTATGCGGTATCTTGTACAAGGTGACATGGACGTATGCCTGGAAATAATTACATATACATTCGCGCTTATGAAAATTCATTATCAATTTTTTTATATTTACTTTTTCCCAACACGGCTCCGCTTTTTGGCAAGTGTACAGATTTGTTCGAAACACGAGAATTGCAACTGAATTTTTTTCTCGAATCACCCTTCTCTCATTTTCTACTTTTTTATTCTTTCTCCCTTCTAGTTGATTATTATGTGTGTTTTTGTTTTTTTGGTAAGTTGAAGTCACGTTGTGACAATCTCTTGTAATGTATGATACGCTAAGGATGATGTGCAAAACTCAGCAGTGAAGAATATAACATTTTATTGGGTGGAAAGTGTGGATTAAATCAGGAATATATTTGTCTTACATATCATGAATATAATTTTCCTTTGAGTTTTATCAAGATTTTCTGTCGAGAAAAGAAATTTCTCCTTCTGGTAACGGCTACCAAATCGAGAACTATAGGTGTGATTACTGTGATAGTAAGAGATCGAGATTATCGGTTCGTTTATATTCCCAACTGAAACTGCCATTTCTAACCGAAGAAAATACTTCTAGAAAGAGATTATTCAGCTTTTGTCTTGCCACGGCTGAAAATCAGTTTTTATTAAATGTTAATTATTTCCAATAAACGATCAGTGTATAGTTGATTTTGTGATTTCAAATATTATCGATAAGTTATTTGTAATTTCGTATAACAACGACGAAAGATGGTAATCAATAGTGTACCGTATTTCCACAATGGTAAAACGACCAATGATTTTACCATTGATAAAACTATTTCGTTTCGTATGTCATCTCATCATTATGGTGGAATCGAATTATCTTTTCTGTAATTTATTATAATCTTTACGAGCAAATAATAAAAGGCAAAAGGGGAGAATCACCTCAAAGAAGTAGAGCAATTCAAATGCATATAATATCCTCCACTACTTAAAACTATCTGAGCCACATTGCACCCCAACAAGACCTTTCGTCATAATCTTTCTCGTCTTGCCCACCATCCCTCAGCATCTCCGCAAGATGTACTTATCCTTTTTAACCCCTATCTTCGTTGCAGCACGCGCGTAAAAATAGTTGCAAACACAATGAAAACCGAGAAACCGTAATTTCCATACCTTCGGGGGGACCACAAATTGCTCCTGGCGTACAGCTATACAGTACTACAACTGATGGATGTTGGTTTTGTATGAAACACGATGTTGGTTGACTTACCACGTTCACACCATAGTTATGGGGTGATACAATTATTGAAGGTGGTTTACTCTTGAGGGAGATGTGATTGCTGATGTTGAAATTGAAGAGAGATCTTAATTCAAGTGGACTGTGGAGGCAGAATTTCCTCAAATAATGTTTACTATATTCTTATGAATGATCAGCAACTATCTAGACCTATCTTTATATGATTTGTAACTAATAATGTTCATAAAAAAGAATTCAGGCTTCTACTCCACTTTTAAATACAAAAAATACTGATTCAGCATTCTGCATAGCAAGATTTTTGTCACTGCTTGAAGGAGTAGACAGATCTCAGCTTGACTTATGGTGCCTTGATTATGCTTCTAAAATAATTTAACTATGCTTTTTATTCCTTTTTGTTTATTGTAAACTTAATTCAGAATTGAAGTTTTGTACATTGGAAACTACTGAATTGAAATTATTCGCTTGAAAAACGGTTATAACAATAAAATCACAAAAATGTTTTTTCTCGTAAGTTTACTGAGTAATAAAATAATATCGGATTTATATCTAATGCACTAGTTTCTTATATATAGGAACTTTGTTTATGAAAATGATTTTTTATTGTTGTTTTCCTGGCCACACTGTTGCTCACCGCCACACTGTCTGAGTTGGTTAGTTGATGTTTTATGACTTCTTAGAAGTTGAACTTTATTGATGGCTAAAACAAGCAGCTGTTGCAAAGTCATACGTAACGTTTAGAATACAACTTTCTTATAGTACTTCAAAGCAAGACTGGTATATGATGAATATTTTTTAACAGTAATATACATACTTGCAGTTAATTATTTAAGTAACAGCTGTACTTAAATAATCGCCAAGATAATTACTTAGGAGAAAAATAATTTCTTTTAACTATGAAGTTAATTAAAAGAAATTTGAGACATGATAGAAGATACAATGTCTCAAGGTTTTAAATCAGCATTATCATAAAACTGAAATGTACTATACTTTTCTTTTGTGGAATTTGAAGGAAATGTCCAAGAAATTAAAGATATTCAGATGTAATTATTTTTAAATAACTAAAATTTGAATTAATCAGATGCTGTGATTGAAAACAATGGAAAATTCTTTAACACTATATTTACATTATTAAAACGTTGAACCCCTATGTTAACTGTTGATTATTATTCTACATATCTTGGTTGAACCCAACTTAGAGATGTAAACTTCCATGTAAAAATTGAACTTCAATTTAACTATTAATCAAAATATCTTCAGCAAACGGTCATATTACGGAAACGCCATCTATAGATTATGTTAAATATTTCTATTTCCTTCCCATTTGTATATCTTGAGTCTGAACCCTCCGGAGCATGACTGTAACCAATGGTGTATGAAATTCCACTTAACTTACCTTTTTATACGCTTCATCTGATTCGCTTCGACTCATTGAGAGGTAGATATATGATGAATGCTCTCATAAGGATGAAGGAATTATTCAATTCGTAATGCCTTATTTCCTATAGGAAAAGTCTGTGAGGTGTGAGGTATTACGGGGGATGGAAGGGGTTAATTATTGGGTGACGAAATGTATTGGATTTGCACTTCATTTTCAATATTGGATGGATGATGGAATACAGGTTTTCTGTGAATGATGTGTAGAGACGGAACAAGAAGAACTGTTGTACTTTCCTTGACCAGAAGGAAAGGGTGCAAATTGAAGAAAAATATATTGTGAAAGTATTTTCTCAATTTTTGGAAGTCTTTCTCATTTCAATAAACATCGGTATTTTTTATATTAACATCCACCAAAATTTTCTTTGATTTGTCTCTCTCTAAAGTCAATAAGATTTGATATTTTTAAATTCGCACATCCCTTCAGAGTCTTCGAATTTTACCTAAAGTTTTTATATTGACTCTATGTTAGAATTCTGTAGGAGAAACTATAGGTATATATAGAGATTTAACTGTACCTTACAAGTATCTGTTGAGGTTTATAGTTTTCTTGGTATGGATACGGTACAAGACAGCTGTTTTGATTCCTGCTGAAGGCTCCTCAGTTATAATCGTCCCTACTACCTGATAATACTTCGAGATGTTCTTGGACATGAACGGACGTGATAAGTCTCAAGAAGTGAAACAGATGTCTTACACCATGAAACATGTCCATTCAATTGTGACTATAAAACCCAACGTTTTAATAAGAGTAGAATTTGCATTCGTTTAGGACAATGTAAGTGCTTTACCAACAAAACAAAATTTCAGTTCAAGAACTAGCTCTTGTTAGAATAATTATTATACTTTTTCTATAGGTGTAGTTCAGGAAAATTGGACAGTTTTAGATGGCATAATATGTTCTTCCAAAGTTATTAAGTTAAAGCAAATTGTTATTAAGAAACTAATCTTTAGAAATTTGATTATTTTGCACTTTCTTATTATTTTACAGCTCTGTGGAATAGCGGGCAGCTCCTGTGAATTGGTCGTTGAATGCCTTGGGCAAATTAATCGAAAGAATGTCAAAGCAATGATTTGAACTGAGCAAATTTTCTTTAATTGATCTAACGTTATATCTTCCGTTATCATCAATCTCGATTATTTTATCATTGTCCACTTCAAATTCTAGTTTTTCTCCAAAGTTAAAAAACACGATTCGAAATTTTATTGTTGTGAATATCTCCAAAAATATTCTCATACTACTTTCATATGCCATTGTTACAATGCAGTTTCTGATAAATATTCTTTCAACCGTTAAAACAGTTAATCATGATTTTTTGTATAAAAGTTGATATATGATGGTATCACTTTGCGTCGTCAAAGATATAATACATTGTTCTCTTTAACGGGATCAACTTGACGACGAAAAAAAGTTGAAGTACCAGTTGACAAGTTGAATGAAATTTTTTCTCAATTGAGATATCAGAATTTTCAAATTGCATTCAAAAATTATAGTGTGAGGTTGAGACTTTTATTCATTCATTAAACTCACATAAAATACTTGTATCAGAAGTGTTTAGACTCTCCACCACCCTCTTTTTTTTAATCAGAATTCTGATAATTGGGGCTTAAAATAACTCACGAAAGACGAAAAAAAATCACAGTAAGAAATATTTATTTATTTAAATATAGTTATTATTTTGAAAGTAAATCTGCATTCTACTTGAACTTCTCCAAAATAAATTCCTCCCAATGGAAGTTTTGCCTGTCCCTTTCAGTTTAAAAAAAGACTGAAAACGGTTTAACTGTTAGAGACTCGGAGAGTTGTCTGTGTCCGAAATGGCGAAAACCATCAATTCAATATGTGAGAATAAAAATAAAAAACTGCGTAAAATTACCAAGGGTAACCATCCTGATTTTTATGCATTGCCGACTGGTATTAAAATATTCAGAGTTCATTGTTATTAACTCTTCATTCATTCATATTCCACGAAATAAAATTATGAATCATATTCCCGTCATTCACCTAAAATCAAGATGGCCGATGAGAACATTCCATTCATGAATTAGCTGACGACGGTCATTAAACTCGCTCTTAACTTGAAATGACTTGATAATAACGATGCAAAATACAGCAAAACAACAATTCCTGCTGTTATCTATCATATCATCGCTGCTTCAATTTATTTATTTCATGTCTCTGGCCGGCTGTCTGTTATGGGAACTTCCTTGAGAAGCAAACGAGTACTGGAACCCATGAATTGGGAGTACTTGAGGAGAAAAAGTCGTTAAGTTTTCAGGAAATATAATATAATAATGGTGATTAAAGAGGTTTCACACTTTGGCGCAATGTTATGGCCATATTCCATTATCTTCAAGAAGGGGGGTGAGTTTGCTAAATTTCGGGAAAGTTCGGTTTTTTAAGTGAGGTGATGGGAAATAGGAGTTTATTGCAAAGTAATTAAAGAGTTCAGAATCATTTTCAGTTGATTTATTAAGGAAATTTGCATTTAATATTCGTGAAAATAAGGACAATGACCTAGAAGTAATTTATTTTAATATTAAATAGAGCATTTGAAATTATATTTCTTATCTTATGAGAAATTGGTTTTATGGAAGTTCATATCGGATAGTGTCTTATTAGTCCAAAGTTTCCGACTGAGAATAAATAATGATTTAATTATACGTAATGTTCGTTTTCAAAACTTTTTTTAGATTTTCAGAAGAAGATTTTCTCACTTCCTCGAGTAACGGCAATATTATGACTCTTAAAGTTAGATTAAAATTTTTAGTAAAACCTCTTATAAAGAATTCGATATCTGTAATGAAAACTAAATTAATTTTATAGAAAAGGTATCACCAGGAATAAGAGGAGATGGAATACAAAAACGAAAAAAAAAAATTGAATTAAGCTGAAAAATATATTTTAGCTATAGGCTTATTGTCTGAATACATAAAAAAGACCAAAAATTAGTGAGATCCTGATCAACAACGTCAAAAATCTATGTTCAGAAATATTTCTGCCGGCCAGTCCGCTGATGGTGTTTGTCATTATGATTAACTTTGGATGAACCAGAAGAACTAAGTTTTTATCACATCTTTTTCTGTTTTTTATATTATAAAATTTATTTGATTTAATATAGAGTATTTTTGTTACAGTTGCCTTGAAAATGGCTTTCTAAAAGCCGAAACTGCAGTCGGTTTAAAAATAAATTCAACGTGTAGAAGAACTTTAAGGCGGATTTTTAATTCATCCTGTCGTTTGTCAAATTTTCCCAAATATCACTAAACAATATACAAGATTTGTTTCCCAATTTTTCCGAATAATATTAATCCTATAACAAAATCTCAACCAGCACCCACTTGATCATGTTGACTTCTAAAAGACAGATCATCCTTCCCTTTGCAGTCATTTCTCTTCCTTTTGTCATTTCTTCATTGGGTCTTTCATCCATTCCATCTTGAAGTAATTTCAAGTGATTGATGGGGCAGTGCTCACGGTAAGCCACAAAAACCAAAGAATTCCAAGCTCTATGATTACGGGATGAATACCTTTCTGTAGCGAGTAAGATATGACAGCAGCAATGGTAGTATAGGGCCCGGTGAACGATTCTGGATGATGAGATATATTTGGATGGATGTTGTATAGATTATTGTGGGGGTGTCACTTTGGCAACGTTGGAATAAGGGTGTTGGTTGTCTGGTTGCAATATTGAATTGCTAAATTTTTATTTTAGTTTGATAAAGCTACGTGATAAAGGGATCTGTTGGATTGCTTAAATTTTAGTTAGAGCATCTCTGAAATTATGATCATGTTCAGTATTTATAGAACTGATAACTGAATCTCCACAGCATTATTGTCTTAAATTTGATCTTGTTATCTTCTTCTGCTATTTGTAACACTCAAAGATTTTTAAAATATAGTCAAACTCTTCCGAAAATGTGCATAGGGCTTTCCGCTTTGTATTTGTTACTTATACCTGCTCCTTTGTTGTACGATGCACATTTTCTGAAGATTTCGGTTAAACATATTTCTGTTTTGTATTGATGATGCTTACGATGAAAACTATTATCATATAACAGCAGAATAGTTATTGAAGTCCAGAAATACTTGAATTAAAACTGTTAAAATTTAATTTCTAAAAGAAAGTTCGAACTTAATGGGGTATCAGCACCTATTAATTATTATTTTTGTTGAGATCGTGCTGTTATGTAAAACTTCGCCAATAGGTTTCATGATGGGACTATTTTTACAAATTATGTCAGTACTTTCTAACTCTTTGAAAAGTAATGTACAAGATATGGAACTGTGAATTATTAGTTAGTTTAAATTTATTTACCCAGGAATATCTAAATATAATCATATTGATTCAGCATTGCTTTCATTTCCAATATTAAAGTTGAATGCCAGAAAGCAGAGCCCTTGACTTATACACTCATTTGTCCAATTATAATGCAAATCGCTCGTGCTCTGATTCTAAATACCCATTAACATTTGATGTTAGAATAATAGATACGCTTTATAATGCTGCTGATAAGAATCAATATTTTAACTTAAATGATTCTGCCAGTACCAATTTATCAGAAGTACAGAAGTCTATAAGATAGAAAATTAAACACTCATTCAATATCTCAATTAAAATATTTTAAACTCGTACATTTAATTATATTTTGAACTTCTTTTGTTTTGTTTCCTTGGTCCGGCCTTGCAGCCTCTCACTTGTTCGATCTTAGTGGCTTTAGTGAGTAAATCAGCATGTGATCATATATATGTTAGACGCATAGTGTGTGATTGGAATTTTATTGGTTGTGATAGATAATGTAGTCATGATGCAAAGGGATCAAACCTCTACAATTTTCACCTTTGAATATTACAAATTGAAGCCTTGGTGTGGTTAGCTGCAGAGCGCAGATTGCACAGTAGTAGTGAAGTGCAGCAACACATTTGATATTGTTTAAATGACTGAGTCGGAGAATGTATTTATTTTAGTAAAAAAAAAAAAAGGTTACTGTGAAATTCTTTAAACTTATAGACTCCAAAATGTCTTCCATAACTTTTTCAAGTTTTCAATAAAGTTTTTGTCAATTAACAAAGGATATTATCAAACTGATTATACAGCAATGTCAAATTAAAATGTGAAATAAATTCGAAATAATTAAAACATGAATATGATATTGGTATTTATTATAGCATAACGTTTCATGCAATAGATCCTGATAGATCTACTATGGGATCATTTTCTTGACGAGCTTTATGAAAATATGTTGCAAATTTCATTTTCAAAGCACCAAGTAATTGGTTAAATCATTCCAATGTTCGTATAGTAATAATGATAGCATTTGTAAAATATAATTTTGATTGTTCAGTTTCATTTAAAAAAGGAACGAATCTTCCGTTAGATGCTGCTGTCCAAAATAGTCTAAATAAAAATGTATACATCAGTATCACATACCTACTACAATAGTGCTGTGTTATCTAATATGGCGATCGTAGAAATGTATTCAAATATTTTCCATACCCTAAAAGCTATTATAATGTATGTTTTGTATCAGTATTCACACGAAGTAATAAGTGTTGAGCTTATTGTAATTTCCTAATGGCATTCTTCGAAAAGGAAAGTGTCAATTCTGATTCTCTCCAGGTCGTCTTCCAAATATAGTATTCATTCAACTGATAGACATCTTCATTGACATTATGACAAAACCTCGCATGTGGGAGGCTTTGGTGACAACACTTCAAATAATAATTAATTTATTAGAAAACGTGAGGAATCTTTAGTTAATTTTAAAGGCTTTAAATTTTTCAACTATAATTTTACATGAAAAAATTTCTTATTTATTTATTTTTGTTGAATAAGAAACCTGTACCGTCTATTCAGGTACAGTTTTGTGTCTAGATTTCTCAAAGGTTGGTTTGTTAGAGTTGGCTTAGTCAATAGGACCAGGTTGACGAAAAATTGTTAAAATTTCGCAGAAACTAGTCGAAAGTTATGTTGTTATATAAGTTGTAATTTGGAGATGAAGTCACATTGTTTATGACTGAATTAATGAAGTTTTTTGTTGATGAATGTCAAATATCATGTATTGACTGAAATAACCATGTCTGTAGTAAAACAATTCCAACTTATGAATGATCTCACGACTAATTACAGCGATAATAGCATATAGATTATTGCTATAATGTCGCTTTATTTTATATTTCAAACCTAGGTTAGAGATCTGTTCATTTTTGCATTTATAAATTGCTTGCTTGTTAAAAAGCTATAAATTTTGAAACAGTTATAATGTAATGATTTTCTTTTAATCCTGGGGACTTGTAGCTACCTGTATCTGGTTGTCCTCAAAAGCTAATTTTCAGTCCAGCAACAACTATTTCCTTGGGAATAACAACAAAGTTGACCATCAGACAATTGCGCAGGTTCACGCTTCAAATGCCCACAGGCGATTCGTCACTTGAAAAAAATATCTTTTCGCTCGGGGTGGTTCCCATAAGGGACTGGTTAAATGATCATGATGTATAATAAAATCTTGTCGTATATTACACCAAAAAAATATATACTCTATTTTTCTCCCACAATCTATAGCATGCAAACATATTAAAAGTATATTCCAAGAGATTCGGCTGTAGTAATTAATGAAAAGCAGATTGACAGCTAGAGAAATTATTAGAAATAATGTATAACATTTAACCAATTTTTGCATTAACTGTGTAGAATTACCCGAGAAATTAAAATTATTCGCCTTAAAAAGTAAAATAATTTCATCTTAAAAGTTCTAATCGTTTCTCGAAATGATGGACAGCTAATGTTATTTCAGAGAATGCACTTCGACCTATCAATTACTTCATTGTTTACGTCTTCCAAAAATATGAAAAGAATAAAAAACTGAAAACTTCAAGGTTTCTGGTTACAAAAGTGATAACAAAATATTATCATCATTTCGTTCTGGTCAGATGAATAGAGTTACAAAAAAAAAGAACTTTTCATCCTTGAAATGTAATATTATTTGCGAATATTTTACGTCGACCTATTTAAAGAATTCTCCACGTAAATCAAAGAAAGCAATTAATACAAAACCGGCGTGCCTTTTCGCGGAAGGTTCATTTTTTATGTGTATCAAATCTGTTGATTTTAATGCTACTGTATGGAGCGAACGTGCTTTTTGTGGAGTACGGAAGTTGTGTGCTTTCTTTCGGTGCCTGCATTGCAAATCGTCCGTAGCATAGGGCACCTGAGGTTTACGATCATCAGAAGCACTTTAAACCCACATGAATCATTGCAGAAAGAGAAAAAATATGGAGTTTTATTAGAGGACAATTCTGCACGATATTACCATTGCAGTTTTCCTCCTTGGTGTGCGAATTGTGTTAGAGCAGGAAAGTAAAAAATATGGCTGGTCAGAAGGGTGAAATACTGGCATTTGTTGGAATGTTTTTGTTAGATACTTCTTAAGCATTCACAAAAATATATTTTCTCTTAAGTGCTGAAGTAATTTTGTCTAATGTATGTAATTATGTTCTTCACAACTTCATGTCAAAAATTTAAATTTTATCCAAAATAACTTTTTTTAATTGAAATTAGCATTTCATAACTCGTTTGTTAAAAATCCGATTGTTTACTATGACTGCAAGAACTCAATATGAAAAATCAAGTATCTCATGTATGGATGGAAAGTCTAAAGTGTATGTGAAAATTATTCACAATTTGTTTTCCAATTATTTTTCTCTATTAAATTGTTTACCAAATAATACACAGCGTACACGAAAGAAAACATAATAAAGATATACTCAAAAGGACTGAATGAAAATTCATACATTAATAGTCTAAATGAAGATGTCTAACAAGACTGTCAGCTACTAAGAAAAAGAAAAATTACATCGAAAGTTTATATGCAAGATCCTCAACGGAGATATCAACTGCTTCTTGGCGTTTCTTTATACTTCGGAATAATTCTCTCTCAAGGTTCTGAATATATAAGTTTGGTGTCTCTGTATGTAAGATGTTTTGAAATAGTCTCACTGTGCTGAGCGATTGTTTTTCAGATATTTCTAAGGGTTTTACACTTGGAGGAGGTTTATATTATTTATTCCTCCAAGGTTTTACACACCAGTAGAGCAGGGTAACAGAAATAAAATATTGATATTATGGTGAAACAGTGTTTAGCGCGGTTTAGCGTATATATTATGAAATGAAGTCATTCCACTGTCCACAGTATTTGCTAT
>JAQIWE010002905.1:0-12490 GCA_034698565.1 Campodea plusiochaeta | reverse complement strand
AAACGTTAACTCTTGTCTTGTCTTGAATCGTCAAGACAAGAATTGAGTGGACTCTTGTCTTGAATTTCAACACAAGACAAGACAAGAGTCTTGAAATTTCAAGACTCTTGTCCATCACTAGTTATATACGCTGACAATGGAAATTGTTAGCGATAACGATTTATATCGACGAGCACGGTATACTTAGGAATACAAAGATAGATTAATTTCACTCCTTAATTTTCATATTGTCAAATTGATGATCGCACTTTTTGAACTTTAACCATGATTAAAAAACAAATCAATAAAAGCAGCTGAAAATAAACTTAGAATATAATAAGTCGACAGTATCACTTTGATCACGTAAAGTAAGTGATCAGTCATTTTCATCAGCCAAGTCTCTCTATATTCTGATAGACATTTTCACTTTCACCCTGGAGCATTTTAATTACTGACTTGCTAATCGATGTTGAAATGTTATTATATATCTTTATAATTGCACTAACCAAGTGGAATAGTCAAATTAATTTGTTAATTATTACCATTAGTAGAATATAACCCACGCAGGTTATTAATTTAGTAGCACTATAAGAATTAAAATTTAAATAAATTTACAATTAACAGACAATTACTAGAGTTCGTGCAATATTTCTGTACCTGCTGTGGATCAGAGGAAAATGAAGAACCCCAGCATGGATCATGATTAAATTCTCCTTTTTCTCAGAGGTACAGAAATGATTATTCGCCATTTATGTTATTCATTACGTTATCGTCTTTGTTTTTGTCATTTTTAGACTATTTTATTATTGTGATTAAAAAAAGTTCTTATTAAAGAAGTGTTATTGTTACCCAGTTATTTTTCAAATTAACTTTTCGCGATGTCAAGGGCCTATAGAAGCGCTGAACAGTGAGGATATCTCCTTGTTTACATTCTGAATGCGTGTGCTGATTTGTTAAAAATGAGACTAAACGCGTGCGCTGATTGGCTAAGAACGTTCAGCACACTGTGAAAGAAATAGTTCCAAATATTAATTTACAGATGGGCTCCGAGGCGCTGCCATCGAAAATTGAGACATAATGAATAACTTATAACTATTATTTGCGATGGTAACGGCCTATAGAGGCGCTGTATTCTGCAGGATATTTCCTTGTTTACATTCTGAAAGCATGCGCTGATTGGTTAACAATAATGACCAACACATTCTGAACGCGTGCGCTGATTGGTTTACAACGTTCAACAGTATCAACACACTGTGAAACAAAATAGTTTCAAATTTTAACTACAGGTGGACTCCCAAGCGATAACCATCGCGAATAAGTAGGTTACCAGTAGTAAAATATATTATATGTATTAAAATGTTTAAAAACTACATTTGTAAAAAGTATTTCAATAAATTTGCATTTTTGAGCACCGAACGTCGCTCTGTCATAACCGAGGTCATAACAGTAATATTTTGTCGAACATCTGGTGAAAAGCATTTCATCAAAAAATCTTTTTATAAAATATAAAATAATCATTTTCAAAAATATAAAATTTTGAATTTCAAAACTTCCATGATGGATTCACAGAGCTAATACATCGATGTACTAGCTCTGTGGATGGATTATTCATTATAATGAATAATCCATCATGGAAGTTTTGAAATTGAAAAAACTATAGTTAGGTATCTGTGAAAAAACTATAGTTATCATCCTCTCTGTGATATTATATCTCCTGGTTCCATTTAACCAAAGTACGGATAATGCGATCGCTCCTTGGTAGAATGTAATATCATTTCACTGTTATTTGGAACGTTAAAATTTAAATGTCATTCAATAAACTGGAGCACGTGGATGTGATCTATCCATCTATGAGAGAAGAAACTATTAACCTTGGGTGATAAAAAAAAATTGTCTTCTTCGCGCATGCGCAGATTTCATTTTGCTGACCGCGGTTATCTCAAAACGTTTCAAACGCTGTTGTGTGAAGTTGTGGGAATTTTTACAATTTAAAATAATAACTACACCGCATTCTACGATGGGTAAGAAAACACGACGAAGTAAATTACGTCCTCGCCGTCCTGGGATGAAAGTTGAGCCACATTCCAAAGTAAATGTGAAACTTATCACACGTATCAGACCTAACCAGCCTAAGGTTGCTTGTGTTCAGGCTGCTTTGAACGACAAACCAATAAGACAGAGAATTAGGTGCCACAAGAGAACCAAGCATGGAAAAGCTGCACCTAAGCTGGGAAATTCGTTTTACAATCATGAGACACCAAGCGACCAGGACTTGCTAGCTAAACCTGTTGTAGGTGATCTCGAGTTTCAAGAACGGCAGTTTGAGATAGATTATGACGATGCTCATACTCAAGTAATTGAGGCTATGGACAGGGTTCAGCTTATTGAAGAGTATCGCTACCTCAAGTGTAACGTATCAAAAGCAGAGCGTAAGTTAGCCTTTCTGCAGCAACAGCAGCAGTTACCTGAAATTCATCGTATTGTTTGTGATGGATATCGTTTGTTATTGGTTTCGGAAGAGACTGCTCGGAACATAGAAGTTCTTGAATCGGAAATTGAACACTTGACTCTTGAGAATGCTTACTTACGAGAGTTGCAACAAGCTCAAATGTGATTTTTTCATTTATTTATAACTGATATTACTGCAATCCTAGTCTATGTACTTGTCAATGTTCATTGATTGTGTTATTTTGGAAATAAATAAGATGAATTATTAAAATATGTATTATTGTGTTCACCCATTTACAAAATGTCAGTTTACAGTGATTGAAATCTTCATGAATAATGAATATTAAAATTATTTTTTAAATAGACCTAAAGTAAAAGCACCATAGAAGTACTAAAATTATGTTCAAGAGTCTAAAGATGAATTTTAAATATCACAAGAATTTAAGAATATTATGATTTATGAAATAACATTGTATGTCTTACTGAAAAATGAGCTGAATATAAAATCGACTATTTTAGTACGTTTATTCTGATAATATTGTCTCAAAATATAACTGATTTTATTATGATCTACAGAGACATTCTTACTGAATAAACTAAAAAAATGAACATTTTGCTCTTGTTGCAATAGGAAAAATAAAAAGTAATAAACAACATTGTATTTAAAAGAAATATATCTGATTTTATGCCAGATCGTGACAGAAACAGAATTTCTTATAACTAAAATTCTAGAAAAAGGAGATTGCTTTTGGCAGTTTTGGGTAAAAGGAAAATACTCTGAGGTAAAGGTGCTTCTATACTCAGTGTTATTTTGCCTGCTGCATACACCTACAGATTTAATACTATGCTGCATTTCACACCTTTCAGAGCTTGAAACATTGCTTTGGTGCTTATTATACTGAAAATGCACAGAAAAAAAAAAAATTTGAATGTTAGCCTGTAACTACAGTAATTTACTGTATTTGGAGAGGATTTTATTTGTGTATGCTTTAAACAAATATAAACTAGCTACCATTCATCTGAATAAGAAGTTATGCACTGATCATAGTAAAGTTAAATTCAGATTTTGTTTTAATATAGACTATTTCTTAAAGTAACACCCTCAGTTTTAAATTGTTTTAGGAAATACTTAAAATTTTATTAGTTCAACATCTCTTATTTGATAGTTACAAGCAAAAGTTTTGTTTTACTAAAATAAATAATTTTAAATCTACAATAATATTAATTTCTAACCAATAGCCTATTCGGTTGCTATACTAACTTTAATAACTACTTTTAATCTTGCTTAATGGTATAGTTCAACCCTATATTAGAGTGATTTAATAGTGACACCTACATATAATGTAAATGACACCTTATGTATGTGTTATTGGAGATTGGTTTAGTGGCTTAATAAGAATTGTGGAGTTAATTTAATATCTAATTCATCACTATTAATATACCAGACATTGAGCTGAAAGTAAATACTATTATTGTACCTTATAATAACAATTATTAAAGCGTAAGGTAATTAAATACAATGGAAATAAATAAACAGACATACACCTTACATAGTAAATAAATTATTAATGACAAAAAATATTCATGCTTCTGGTGGGAATACGAACCCACGTCTCCAAGCTTTCCGGGCTGGTGCGTTAACCACTGCTCCACAGATGCACGTAGAAATTTATTGTCATTAATAATCTAACAAACCTGCCACCAACAGTCCAATAGAGCAATATTACGTTGTACTTTATTAGTTATTACTAACAATGTGCATGCAAAATTTTCTCATACAAAATTACAAGACTAATCTGACATTACCTCCTGCAGCACCCAAGAAGCAATTCTATCAGATGAAGAAGCAAAAGAAGTATTCCAACTTTTATCCCCAACCAAAAAAGCACTACCGGCAACACCAACAGATAGTCCAGCAACTAATTCAAAACTAGAGACAACTGAAAGTAGTAGTGCAAGTTCTGACGTAACTAACTCCCCGTTGAATGTAGCGTTACTTGATTCAGCTAATCTTAATTCAACGTTTGAAGTTTCTAATGCAGATGTGGGGGGAGGAGGAGGGGGAAGTGTGGTGGAAGAAGGGGGAAGTAATTTGGACAGTAGTGCCTGCGAGTCGGTCAATAGTGCCCCTGAAGCTCTAAGTTCGACTTTCACTGTTGAATCAGGGAGAGAGGTACGTTCAAGGAATTAAAGTGTTGTTTAAAGAGTTACTTGCAGTTAAATTGACTTTTCTGATATTATAACATAAGATAAGTCTTTTGGATATAAATAACTCATATTATTTTTCTTACCTCCCAAAAATCATCAGTTGTGGAGATATTCACTTTAGAAAGTGTAATAAAAAAGCGTAGCCCAAAACAAGAGAACTGCAGATATCTGAATAAAATGATTAATTTGCATTATTTTTAAGTCTGGTTTGCTACTACTTAATAGAGATGTGTTCTGATATTTGTTTTTCAGCAAATAATTTGCATTTTTCGTAAGGCAGCGAAATTAAGCAGGATGATTTGTGCTACCTTGGAGAAAATCTATCGACTATATAAACAGAAATATCTCTTGATTCGTTGGGTAAAAAAATGTCGAAGTTTTTGCAAAAATTATTTAATAATATAAGGTACAAGAAAATCAGAGGAAATTCATTATCTGCAGGTAACCCTTTAATTAAGATCTTGGTTATCAAAATTTTTATCATTCAAAGTTTAATAAATATTGTTATGGTTGTGAAAGACAAATTCAGGTCTTTTAAGTGAATATTTACAAAAAGTATTTTAAAAAATACATTGTCAAAATACTATATTAATAGTTTGTTTATTTTTGTATCATAATATAGAAAAATATAAGTCTATCTGAAAACCTTTTACTTCTTAATCTCAGAAAGCGCTAAATTTCCTTATAAATACAACTCATATAAGAAATCTCAAAACCAAGAATTCTGTACTACAATTAATAAAAGTCTAAATTAAGAAAATGGAAGTACCAGTAACTTATAAAACATAGCATCAATGATAACTATAATTTAATATATCCATTTCTGTAACATTTGTTCATAATAATAATAAGGTGGACTAATTTACAGTTTAAAATAAATTTGAAATATTTCAATGTTAAAAACATCAATGAATTACTCATACATGAAAACTAAAAAGAAATTAATCTTGAATGAAATATTGAAATCGTTATAATTCTATGCTAATTCCATAAATACTTTCCAAGTTCTAAAAATAGATAAAATCACTAAGTTGGTATGTTATTTGACGATAAAATAGTTAGGAATGTTGATAATTTCATATTAACATTTTGCTTTTATAATGCAAATTTAGTTATGGGGAAAAACATACTACTTTCAACTCAGTGTATTACTTTTATGATGTGTTAATGTTCTATCATATTTCATATGGAAAACCCATAAAACAAGTACTGAAAATATCTATTTCTACCACAATTATTGTAGCAACTTTTGTACTATTATTTCCAGGTGTATTATGAGAATGGTATTCATTACTTGGAGGATGGTCACTTTTGGATTGAAGTTCCAGGGTTGCCAGAATCGGAGGAAGAATTTGAAGAGGAGCCAGAATATACTTTACCATTCAAGAAGACTAATAAAATAAGATTTAGTACAAATCCAATCAAAGTAAGGAAAGATATAGATAAATTTTCCAGTTATCTTTCATTTTGTAATTGCTGTTAACATTATTAATTTTTAATATGTAGTCTAGGTTGTACAAAAAGAACTCTCAAAGTCTTCTCACCTTTTATATTTATCGATTTAAGAATAAAAGTTAGTGATTTTTATGCATGCTGAAACAGTTGTATTCTGAAAAATTCAAGTTTGAATGAATTTTATAACAGCAGATCATACAATTTTTGTTTAATTAAATTAATCATTCTTGTTTAAAAAACTGTAAATGTAGTTTAGAACTGTTCTAAAGAGGATGCCAATCTGGAATATTATTTTCTTTATTCAATTCTTTCCCATGATCAAAACACCCTTTTTGAAATCATCAGTTTTTCACCCCTTTTGTGCTTGGCAAGTTTCATGTGGTACAGTAATAATAATGCCAGCTTTATAGGCTATGTTTTAAAAAAATACAAAAGACGTAGCTTAGAACCACTAAGGGCTCTCTCTTACTACTGAACCAAAGAGAATATTATGATGAAATATTTCTAAAAACTATAAAAGAACTGAAAAGTACCCGTATTTAACTGAAACCTATTTTTTTATCTACCCCAGGTCTACAGTACATACAGTGTGAATGATTATGATCGTCGTAATGAAGACGTTGACCCCGTAGCAGCATCAGCGGAGTATGAACTTGAAAAGAGAGTAGAGAAGATGAATGTGTTTCCTGTAGAACTTATTAAAGGACCAGAAGGATTAGGACTTAGTATTATTGGTAAGAACTTTATCATAATTTGGAATATTGTTTGGTTCATTTTTCAAGTGCTGTAGATTGCAATGTAGTACTGTAGTTTTAAATTATTAGTCCTTTAGGTCTTTTTTGTAACACTATTGCTTCCTTTAGAAGTCATCTTAAACTGTTTTAAATTTCTTGTTTAAGATCTGGAGTTTTCGTTTGAATGCAACTACAGAGAATATTTACTTGAGATTACTGGATAACTTAATTGATAACACAAAATTGAAGGTCACATATGGATTCAGATAATTTAAATAGAAATAAAGGGACTTGAAAGTTACTAATAAAACTGGTTAAGTATTTTTTTTTATGGATAAACTATTTTAAATAGAAATTCAAAATTAGTTTTCAAGTTATGTACTACAACTGTGTTCACACTGCTTCTTCTGCTTTATCTACAACAATATTTTCATTCAAATGCCCATACCTTTAGTGGAAATACATAAATTATTAAAGGCATCAGGAATGAAAATGTCAAAAATATGAATGATATGATTTGAAGAAGTCAAAAGACACAGTATGAGGTTGAACACTGACTACACAGCTACATAAACTGAGTATGACAAAGCACAGTAACTTGATTTATCATTTAATAGTACCAATGTGCTTGAATTGCAACTTACTCTTTCAGATAATTAGTTTACCTTACTCGTATAATTGTTATTTCCAGGCATGGGTGTGGGTGCAGACGCAGGTTTAGAGAAGCTTGGTATCTTCGTAAAGACAATCACAAGTGGAGGTGCCGCAGCGAGAGATGGTTTAATACAAGTTAACGATCAAATAATAGAAGTGGATTCTAAATCATTAGTAGGAGTTACACAAGCTTATGCTGCTTCTGTATTAAGAAATACATCGGGACTTGTTAGGTTTCTTATAGGGAGAGAGAAAGATCCACAGAATAGTGAAGTTGCTCAACTTATAAGGCAGTCATTACAGGTAAATTAATTAGTGTTTTGGAAATTATGCAATATAATTATGTGAGTGTATATAAAACGAAGAAAAGCTGTTTTCTATATTGACGTTAAACAATTTATAGGACCAACTAGTTTCAAGAATAATTACTCATCCTCAGGGTTTAAATTGTGTATCAGTTAATAGCTGAAAAGAAACTAAAATTGTTTAGCGCCAATACGGAAAATGGCTTTTTCTTCTTTGTATAATACTTCCGTAATACTTACATTTAAACATGTGAGTGTATTTAATATGTCTCATTATTATAGTTTGCAAAACAAAATAATAGTTAAAGTAATGTACTGTTAGTATGGCCCTTTGGTATACATGACTGGTAAACTCACTTCACTCTTAACTTATGATTAAAAATTCATTGCTCATGCTTTTTTCAAACATAATTATTCTGTTGCAGTTTATTTGACATACAATATTACTTTAAACACTTTTACAAATACTTATGATTAATAATTAAACAATTTTGATACGTAGGTTGTATTGTGTTTGTTAATGCATGGTACAGTGTAATGTGTAAAAAGCTTGATGAAAATTGAAAGGAATAGTGAATCATTAAATAACAGTGGGTGGGAAATTTGAGAGTATCATTAATTATATTTGAGTGGAAGTGGATAAATTATCTTTAATGATATTGTGGGTTTTCCAATCAATTCGTTTGATATTACCCATCAGATTTCAGAATTAAAGATATGCTTTTCCTTCACTGTATTTGCATTTCTGTGACAATCTGTATGCTATACTGTACAAAAAAAGTTTGTGAACAGTTGGGAATAATTTACTAAAATAGAGTTATAAAATAGAACCAGCACAACATTGTATTATTATCGGAAGGACAAACTTAATAGGGAAATGAGCAGACTGACTTAACTCATTTCATGTCTCGTAAATATTATGAGAAATAGAATTCACTGAAAACAATTTAAATAAAATTTAGAAAAGTACAGTACATACTTGATTGCCTCCAAAATAGTTTTCTTTATATTGGCATGTTGCTGCCCCTTTCATTCCCCTTTGAGCTTTTGTATTTTTTGGACAGAAAGTAACATGTTCCAAAATGAAAATGACAAGCAAGGGGGCTGCTTATAATATTATATTATTATTGACTATAACATCATATTGTAAAATAAAAACTGCCTTAGAGTTCTTTTCATAATTTATTTTCTACCGACCCGGGTTTCGAATTTTACAAAATTCATCATCAGGGTCATATGAAAAAATGTTGAAATTCAACTCTTTCGAAACACAACTATATCTTAAAAGAATACGTTAGTGAAATAACTTTTTAGTGAAATAAAGTTAGTGAAATAACGTTAGTGAATATAACATCATAATTTTACTAACATTCCTTTTCCTCTCGTGTAGGCTGACCGTGAACGCGATGAGCGCCGTCAACTCCATCACCGCCTCCCTCCCCCAAATCAACAATCCACCTCCGACCCTCTTTCCGACCCATCTCGTTCAGAAGACTCTTCCCTCACTCTCCCTGTACCCCACCACCCAACCAACCCCCATGATCCCCTCGCCTCCTCCTCCTCACCTCCACTCTCAACACCTGAGGAGGGGGGAAGTCCAACAGGATTGGAGGGGGGGTTTGATATGGAAGATGGACCAGCGACTGAAGAAGTGCTCAGGAGTAGACTTAGAGAGGTAAGGACGGGATATTCATGAGACCTATTTTTAGTTAGAACAGTTTAGCAGTTTTAGCACCCGTACAAAAGGATTGGGAAAAGTTCTTTGTTGTTTACTATTTTTAATAAACTTTATCCTGTCAAAATCAACATTTCTTAACAAGAAATAACTTTTACGTTGTCGAGCAGGTAATATCTATCACTGTTAGAGAATTTATATAGATTAGGCCTATATTTGTTTCTTGTTTGTTTTAGATTTATAAAAGTTCTGGTTATAAGTAACTTTGGAATGGAAAGCAGATTGTTGATTTTAACATTGAAATTGTATAAAAATGTATAGGACCTTCTATATTGTCACATAAATTGAAGTAATTCAATACAACTATGCAGATCCTTTATTTGCTTTCACAGGCCTTAAGGAGACTTTTTCTTTTACAAACTTACTGGCAAGATAATAGTGTCTGTCTACTCTTATATATGGGCTGTTGTGTGGCTTCTTGAATCTGTATTTTCTCCGGCAGGAAGCCATCTTTTCCAACACACATATTCCGTTTTACTTTCTTTGTTCTCTATTGTACTCACTTTCCCCAGAGACCGTTAAGCTGTGTTGGAAAATATGGCTTCCCGCTGGAAAAAAGTACTCCTTTAAAATTTTTCTCTGATGCTAGGAATCCATAAATTTAGTTTAAATTTAAAGAGACAATTTTCTATGATTCACACTTAAGGCCTATTAGCATCTTGAAAACAAATTTCTTACTAGTGTCATTATTTAAATTTAGGCACAACAGAAAATGGCAGCTGCAGAATCAGACATGGCTCAACTTAGGGCAAAGGTAAATCACTAGTGTGCACTTAATTTTCACTATTTTTTTATTTTGTTTAAAACTATTTCTAAAAGCAAATGCACAAAATTTCACACACTTTTCTTACACTGTATTACAGCTGTACATATTTTATTTTGGAATATGACTATTCTTTATTTTTTTTTGTATTTTTATTTGAGTAGTGATGGAATAATTAAAAATTTAATTTTAATATTTAATCCATTTAAGTAGACAGCAGTAAGTTAACTTGCTTAAATAAGCAA
Organism: Campodea plusiochaeta; assembly: GCA_034698565.1. Classification (NCBI taxonomy): domain Eukaryota; kingdom Metazoa; phylum Arthropoda; class Diplura; order Rhabdura; family Campodeidae; genus Campodea; species Campodea plusiochaeta. The sequence continues at coordinate 1,964 of JAQIWE010002905.1, read as the reverse complement.
TAAAGAAACTTGTAAAATATCATTTTACTTATAATCATTATATGATATTTAATTAACATAAATTCCCAATATGAAATATATTTTCTTTGATAATTGTGTAATGCTGATAAGGATTAAAAAATAGAGGGATTAACAAAACTTCGTAATCATTTACAATTGATTAATAAAGTAATTTTAAATATTATTATGATTATTCCATCATACAAATTGTGAACTTTTTTCTTCTTGTGATTTGGTTGGTGTTTGTAGTTTTTCTTCTTCCTATAGAAATATCGTCTGGTGAAAATTTATTATCTTATTTTTATTTTCAAAATTGAAAGAAAAAGTGATACTGTACTATAAATACAGAATTGGCTCTTTGACATTTTCATATTCAATAATTCAGTATTAATACGAGTTGCAATCTTGAGCTTTTGTGTAGAATCAGTAATGAACTTTAAGGCTCATAAATATACCCAAAGAATTTGTGCTTACAAAGAGTTAAGTATATTATCATTTTGGTTAAATTTATGTAAATAACTTTCCTAAAAACAGTCAATTTTCAAAAGTTCAAACAGGTCAGATTTTGTCAATTTTTATTAAAAGAAGATATTTTTAAAAGAATTTTAACAGATTTTAAAAACATTTGTGGCACATTATTTTTTGTAAAGAAGTACATGATACAGTATCTCAGAAAACATTCTCTCGAAAGCTTGCAACTCCTATTTCCGCCGGCACACAGACACCAACTAAAAGACTCCAAAGCGGTTACATTTGGACGTCGTTTTAAACACCATTTAAATGATATTCTCCGACAGTTGGTACTTCTTGAGAGTATGAAGATGGAAAAGGAAGATAATGTAGAAACGTGCAGGGTCCAATTAAAAGAATGTGAAGAAGCATTGCTCAATACTAAAAAAGAGGTTGAGGCATATCAAAGCATGCTGGAAGAGTCACAGGTACTGGTTAAAATCACACAGAATTGACAATTTTTTGCACTCTGCCTTTCAAAGACTTTTTGTTGTATTTGCGAGTTACTTAATAATACGATGAAGTGAAATAGTTCGACATACACCTTACATAGTAATTCGTGAATTAATAATAAGAAAAATATTCATTCATGTAATTGGTCACTCTTAGGAGGTTGATGTAAACGCTATCAAAGAAATTTGTTAAAAACTGATTTTACTCTCAAGTTGATAAAATGTCTCTTTTAGAGGTATGAATTAAAGACAGGTTGTAAATCAGACAGGAATTTTAGCTTCTTATATAAATTTTATGAGTCACCTCGCTTTCACTTCCTTTGTTTCCTATGTAACTGGGAATACGTGATGTAAGAAAAATTCTGTAGGAAACTGAGGACATTGAGGATGCAGCCTTAATAATAATAAAAAAATTGCCTTTTTACATAATTTATTTTATAAATTCTCTATTATTCCCTCAAAGCACTTTTAGTTACTGCTGAGAAATAGCATTTTGAGGTTAATTTTCACGTCATTGACAGACCCAATAAAACAGTCTTCTCTCAAAAATTATATAATGCAATCTGAATAACTTTTATTTCCAACCTTTCTGACACTCTGTTTCCGATCTGTAGGGTCATTACGTAGTTATAGAGAAGAAGTACCATAAAGCCAAACGACTTATAAGAGAATTTCAGCTTCGAGAACAAGACTTTATTCATCGTGAAGAATATCATTTACAGCAGCTACAGGAGAAAGATACAGAATATAATGCATTAGTCAAAGCACTTAAAGATAGGGTAAGAAATTATAGTTAAGGAAATATTTTGTTTTTGTTGAGTATTGCTGAAATGTACCAGTATTGTTAGGAGAATTTGGTGTTTATTTGTCAATGCGAAATTAAGAGATATAGTTAACCTTTTTTTTATTTGATAGGATTTGTAAAATACTGTTTTGGTAATAAAATACGGTCTTAAACTTCCAAAAATAGGTATAATTTCTCAAATTTTCAACTAACAAACT
>JAQIWE010002904.1:0-12492 GCA_034698565.1 Campodea plusiochaeta | reverse complement strand
CATTTTTATTAATCGTCCAAGTATTACAGATTTTATAGACATTTGAAAAGGTGCGCGATATGTTGATCACCCTGTATTATAAAAAAAACTCCATTTCTGACACCTCTAAACCTTTCCAGACGATAAAAGTAGTTGAATACGTCTTGAAAACGATATAACATATCATTATAATATAACTATAACAACCTTACAGACCAGAATCATGTACTTCCCGTCCATTTAAGAACTTTCTCCAGAGAATTCCCAAAATTCTGTAACAAGCAGAATAATAATTTATTCTTATAATAACAGGATATAAAGTTATCTCGAACACCCCCCTTTTTTCTCTTCTTGACAACGTGACAAAAGTTCATAAGTTACTTTTTTGTATAAAAAGGAATATCGTAGTTTAGTTGAGTTTTCATGACGAAGTCACTCAAGTTTATGATAAGAGAGGAATTATTAAGATATATACGGTTGATTAAGTAGTATTACTTTTTGGTGCTATTAGGTTCGCTATAATAAACGTGAAAATGAGTTGGCTCGTTATAATGTTATAAGTATCTTGAGTCCCTTCTCCCCATAAGCTATAATCGGTAAATTATCGAACAGTTTATTACTCTTCAGTCGGTAAGGCAACAAAGATAAACCTCATATATAATATTCCGTAAGGAAATAATGACAGATTCATGCTACCGATATAACAAAGTTGATTGACCTACAGCACATTTGCACGTTCCTAAATATATTTCCCATAAAGGTTTAGTTTTTAGAATGGTAATAAAGATATTACCATTCTAAATACTGCTCATTACCCTGACATAAACCTAATCTAATATATCCCTCCACTTCTTATACCCCTATAATTATGCAAAGTGTGTGAATATTTTTTTTGTTTCATTTCGTGTACTCAACTATGTAAATGCCTTAATATGTCTCTGTAGATCCTAATTGAATCTGTAATATATTTTGAGACAACAAACTATTATTATTATTATTATTATCATGTAATGAAGTTATCAATATTATTTAAAATAAAAAACTTCTAATAATGTAAAAATATTGCGTTTAAAATGTTTTTATGAAACAGCATAAATATGCATCATTATGATAAATTTATTTTAGTTGTAAAATTAACCAAATTTTCAATTATTATGACAACAGAACACTAAATATCAATAGTAAACTTTCAAACTCTAGGCTTGAAACATTCAAAAGGATATTCAAAACAAAAAAGCAGCTTGGAACTCAATATTGTGTATAGAGTTTTATTTACGAAAATGAGGTATCAACAGAAGCCAATTGCCTCTTTTTTAGTTGTTATCACCAGATACAGCAATCCTCTCTGACTCTCACCTAGTCACCATATCTGAAGAGATGATGTCTTCAATCCCTATTCATAAATTTCTTAATAAATTTCACTTCAATTTAATTATGATTTAACATTGCACCCTGAGAAACAATTTAACTTCTTTTTCTTCTTTCATGGATCCTATCCATGCACAGCACGGGTTGGACAGAATATTTCCACTGTATATACGCTACAAATACTACATGCTTGCCAGACATGAAGTGCTGTATTACAACCGTTAATATCAGTTTGCAACCGACTGCGCCTGTAAAAATCCATTCTTTCAACCATACCGATCACTGTGATCTCTGCCTGCAGATGGTACTGATGGATACTGCTGCCTTCCATCAGCGGGTACCAATTTACCCCACTCTCCCTCTATGCAGGAATGAATATAATTATTATACCTTTCCTAATGCATACACACCCACTCCACCACCTCTCCACCTAACAAAACTACCCCTATATAACAAATTAATACAAGTCAAATTTAACTAACAACAAAAAATACAGTAAACTTTCCTCTGACTCAGCAACACCAAGAAACTTAATCAAAACAAAACATCTCCGACACCTCATCAACAAAAACTTGACCTTCACCCAAAGAATAATAATCCTAATAATAACAAAAACGGGGTATATAAACTCCCCCTGTTATAGTCCCTTTTGAAACTTATAATTCCTCCAAGTCTACAACGTGACAAAGGTTCTTAAGTTTCTTGAGACGAAAGTATAGTGTAATCTGCAAAGTTTTCCACGTAGCATGCTGAAAGACCTTTTTCCTCCCATAAACTAAGAAGGTCTTTCCGACTTTAAAATAAGCCTTTTTCCTTCTGGTTTGGTAGGAGGAAAGCAGTAATCAAGGGTCCTCCGTAACTCACCAAAAAAGCGAGGGTGTTCTTTTTCTTCAACTTAATTTATGGCCAGTTGTATCGTCTTTGAACCAAGGGTTGCCCCCAACTCTAGAGGTATTTGAGAGGTCAGAAAGTTAAGTAGTAAAGACGTAATGATCATTCTACACAGTGGTACAGTCTAGAAGCTAACATAATTAGTATGGACGTTTTTAGAAGAAACGAAGATAAATTTTTCTTTAGTCAGAAATTTGAATAATCATGATAATAATTCGACAAGGATTCTCGTCTGCATGGTCTCAATCTCATTTTGTTCATTTTCAATTATCTAATTATATTATGGTATCCAAATATTATTATTAATTCAAAGCAAATTTAAGCAACAAATCTTACAATATTAATTGAAATATCAAAGGTTATTATATTATACTGAATATTAGATGACCATAGGATTCAACAGACTGGTATATTGGTACTCGTATAATATTAATACCATTAATAGTAATATTACCTTGCAATACTTCAATTAATATATTAATTCTTAATTTGTATTCAAATCTTTTCCTGTTGTTGAAACTGTGTTTCAGTCTATACAATTATAATGAAATTTTCTAAAATAGTAACGACTGCAATGGAGAAAATTATTTTTAACTCAGGTTGATAAAGCGTTCAAAGGTATAAGTAACTTTTAGCGCTTTAATGAAACATTGTGCAAAACTGACTTATTGTTAAAGTTATAAATTTACGAATTTCTCAACCTGCTGCTTTGAACTTCATAATGTAAAAGATATGTCAGCCATGTGTAAACATAGAATGAATTCTTATCAAACAAGTTCCATCGCCAACAAACAGTCCAAATTCACTTATTTCGGCATCTCAAGCAGTGATCATCAAAACAATTCATATCAAAAATTAATACTAAAAAGCAGAATTTTATTAATGAAATCTCCAAGAAAAAAAAACAATGCATTCCTCTAAGTTTTAGAAAACTTTTCCAGAAAAAAAATGTTATAACTTTATATCGTCCTTCAACATAAAAACCCATTTTCTGACCACCCTCCTGCGAACTCTTCTAGTTAAAGTTGCAAATAGAATAGTCTTGGGACAAATCAACATTGGATTTTAGTTAGAGGGAAGTGGCAGATTTAATATTTGTGGAAACACACGATTTCTAAATCGATATTTTCCAATGAGAATAAATGCGTTTTCTTCTCTACACAAAATTACCTACCACGTTCCAGGACTTTATTCTTACTCGGGAACAAGAAAGAGTTTTTCGAGTGGTGAACAAATGGTTTGCACGGGAGGTCGAAAAATGAAATGGGTTTAAAGCAATACGAACTTATGCTCAGCTCTATAAATGTCATTTTCTTATGATCTGTAGATTTTTAAATCAGATTCTTTAGTTAATTTTAACACATTTTTCTAATTAATTTAATAAACGTTTGTAATTTTCAATTCCATTTATTAACGTTACTATTGTCATTGTTTGGTAACACAAATATTACTGTTAGTTTATTAATCTAAAGGCATCAGTCGCATCACTGCTCTACTTTTTTGTAGCAATATTTGATTCTGTACATTATTTTATAAATATTAGAAACATCTTGCGATATCATTATTTTAACGAAGCAGCTCAGCTTCGATATTATTACACCTATATTTTTTACAGCAGGAAGCCATCTTTTCCAACACACAGATCCCGTTATACTTTCTTTGTTCTCTATTGTATTCGCTTTCCCAAGAAACCTCTAAGTTGTGTTGGAAAAGATGACTTCCCGCAGGAAAAAAAAATACCCCTTTAATGATGGAGTTGAATTTTTATGAGTATTTCAATTATTCAGAAAATTATATAATTGTATCCTAATCTATAACGATATATTGACATTTCTAATAATATTTTTATAAAGATTTTTTAAATTTCTATATCTTGTGTAAAGCATTACTTGATAAAAAAAAATAACCATAAAAATGTAAAAAGTTTAAGCTACGGTAACAGGTCTTTGATTCATATTTGGTAAGTTTGTCCAAATGGAGTAATAAAGACCAATAAAAAACTCTATATAACTGGTAATACAGTATTTCGACATTTATGTAATATCATTATCAAAACATTATGTAATATCATTATCTCATCACAGAATTTTAAACTCTAACAAATCCCAAGCCATTAAATCTCTTTTTATAAATAACTATTACTTTAGGTTTATATTTTACTGCTCTCCAAGCATTAGAATATTATGAAGCTCCATTTTCTATTTCTGACTCTGCTTTTGGGTCAACATTCTTTATAGCAACAGGATTCCATGGCCTTCATGTTATTATTGGAACAACATTCCTCACTATGTGCTTTCTTCGCCTTAATAATAATCACTTCTCATCATTTCAATGTCGAAATATTACCAGTTATATACAGTTTTTTTTATTGGTCTTTATTACTCCATTTGGACAAACTTAACAAATATAAAATGTCAAAAAACACAAAAAGATTACTAATTTACTATAGAAATTGTACATTGCTATAATCCAACTATATCGTCTTCCAAAAAGGGCAGCAGAAATTTTGTGTAGTTTTTTTTTCTCCGTTGACCCCCTCTTATATCCGCCATTTCCTACGGCACATTATTCCACCAAAATGTTGTTCACGTACTGGCAACATCTTTCTTCCATACTACTCTAAAACTCTAAAACTTTCAAAAGAATAGGTTTATTTTATTGTTAGATGTATTATTCTGTTCTCTATTTATTCTTATATATCTATTCTTATATTGTTAAAATGTTCTTTTGAATGTGGAAAGGAGTTACATGTACAGTATAAGAGTATAAAGGTGCTGTTTTATTGTAATTTCAAATAATGGATCTGAAAAGTTTAAAGTTAGTTTCTAACTTGAAATGAAAATGTGAACTGCATGAAAACAATATAATAATGAAAGTAGCCAGTTAAAAACATTTCATTTATAATATACAGTATAGTCCTTTGCAAATGCAAAGCTTCTAATAATTTTATTTAAAATAAGATTACTCAGCGCAGTTGACGCTGTCAAGAAGTAAATAGTTCAATGTCATTTAGTATGTGCAATTTGATTGTTTCTATTTGACAAGTAACTATTATGTAAAATTAAGAATGAGAAAAATTTGTCTGATTCAATAGCTCAGTTTTTAGAGCACGGTTCTGGATAGACCGAGGTTGTGGGTTCGAGTTACTTTTAAGCCAAAGTTTTTATTGTTCTTAATTTATTTTTCCAATGCAAAGTAGTCAGTTAAAAACATTTCATTTATAATATAATAATGAATTCAATGGCAGTATGACACTCATGTTCGATGTATATTAAAGTAATTTTGTGATCGCATAAGGAGTTTGCCAAACTGATGAAATGAACTGAAAACAAAATTATTTTTTTTAAATGAAATTTTTATGGAAACTCGGCAAATTCAGGCTCTTACATCTTTGATGGACTCGTCCTATCTCAGTAAATGAAAGAGAATTCATCGCAAATTTCGAGTTTATTGCATTTATAGAGATACACTGTAGGCGCATCTCAAAGATGTCAAATGTTAATATCAGTACAAAGGCATGCATGTACGAAATTCCAACTCCTTTTATCTGAAATAAATTTAGATTTCCATTGACTGATTTCAGATATTGCATAATATTTTCTAATTTAATTCTGTTTCAAAGGAAGGGAAACGTTTTCCTCCTTTTATGATAAAACATATATTAAATGATTAAACTATTAATGGTATGAATATAAATATAACAGTAAAAATGGAATTTAAGTCTTATAGCAATTCGTTTAAAACCAATCGATTCTGATCCGGAGGAAGCTGACAAATTTCAATTGGCTGCCAAATGGGAAACACAGACCAGTTTTGAAGAAGTAAAAAGGAATATGTAGCATTAATTATATATTTTTATATTATATCAACAACGGTCAGACATGAGAAACCAAAAGACGGTAATCATTCATTTTTACATGGTGCTCCAAAGCAATGAAAATTGTTTTGTAAATAACTTCCTCCTGGAAATATCTATCTTTATCAAATATTTTTGTACAGAAATAAAATGTGAGAGCACACTATTTTTCGAAATTCAGTAGTGTATATAAATTTCAAATTTGTTTGAAAAAGGGAAATTGTCCAAAACTTTCTTAAATAAACAAAACAAACTGCACCACCCTTTAAATCATTTCTAAAAGAATCCAATAAACACCTTCGATTTTCTCCCCCGAATTAATGCTTCGACCACACACTCAAGTATATGAAACCCACAAACATGATTAACGCTGTTTTCCTGTCATTTGCTGCAAGTAAACCCTTTATATCCTTTATACAGGATCATGCAATCACTATGCAAAATAACGAAAAGAAAAAAAAGGTCTTTGGCTAGAAAAACAACGATTTCCTTTTAAGTCTGGAAACGTTTCGTAATGCTCTACGAAGCATGATAGAGGAGACCAATATATCTTTATAGAGAACTCAACGCTTTTGGTCTATACTTCATTTAGATTTCGCATCAAGGGACAAAATATATACATCATCGTACTGTTATTGCATGTTTGAGGAAGGTTTGGAAAATGGAAGAGGAAATTTATGTAGATTTTTAAGTGTTTTGGGGTAAGAGGGTATTGCGGAAATGAGTAATGAGCTTCGTGAAAATTAAATAATTGATAATTTTATCAGACTGTAAGTTTCAGCACCGTTAAGTCTATTAATATTTTTTTTAAAAAAAAAAGATTTGCTGACAGTAATTTCATTAATACCGTATAATTATTATAATTACCATAAATTCCGTTATTGCATCATGCAATTTGGACAATTTAATTTTTATAAGATTCAAATAATATTTTATTAATTTGTTAAGTTGAAAGGTTTTGGGTATTTACTCACCAAGGAATAGACATGGTATAATACAGCTGTCTTATACCATGTTTATTCCTTGGTCACTAAATACCCCAAACCTTTCAACTTAACAAATTAAGTCACTATAGTTTCTATCTATATTAAAGTGTTCTTCTATAATTTGAAACTTACAGTATATTGTCATGTTTGATGCCATTATTCAAATTTAATTTACGTCGTAAGTTAATCGGCACTAAAACACTCAACATTTCTAGAAGTTACCAGAATGTTTTTAATATCAAGAAATTTAACTGGTCATAAACACATTATTATGAATATATTTCAGAGGCAGAAACCCTTCAAAGTAAATAAATTTAAAGGATATACACATTCAAAAAACCTTCGAGAATAGCTTTTTCTTATAAAATAATTTATTTACTTCTTAGAGTCCGATTCTATAATATTTTCATCTTACTTAATTCATTTACAGCTTACCAACAAAGAGAATCAATATTTTCATAGATAGAAATTAATCTCCTATTGAAATTTTTTTAATAGGTCTCTTCACCAAAAATCAGTGCACCAGTATACTATACTTCTCAAAGAAAATATACGCCCTCTTAAGATACACCTTTCTATAAAGGCAGCAACCACAGCTTATAAATTTGAGGGTGTTGAGCAAACTTTAAAGCTTGCTGAAAACTTTGCTACTCACATTGTGCTTAGTGGTTTTTGGAACTCTCAACTATATTATGAAAATGTTAGAACTTCATATAGAAAAGATTATAAGTATATATAAGTATGGTATCATGGTTATGGTGCCATTAAAACCATATGGTATAGTAGTTATAAAGAGGTGAAAAATTTGGTTTAATGTGAAGGTACTTGAAATGCACTTTTCGAGATTTTAGGAATATATTAATGCTTCTAGATTATAAGTATTTTTTCCACTGATATCGCTGTATAGAATAGTGATCTTCAGAAATTTGAAATGTATAATTATGGCAAAAATTTGAGTTAGGTTTACATTTCTGTCACAGAATCTGTTTTAGAATCAAAAAAGTTTGCAACAAAGTTTCTTTACTAATTTATACCCTTTCATTTTCCTGTGAAACTATTTATTTTAGCGTCATGTTAATTCTTAATTATATTTATTTCTAATATAAATGTAAAACTAACAGTTGAATCATTTTAGAACAGGCTTGACTAAACGTTGATTATCAATTTTAAATATTAGCAGTACGTTATTACAGCACATATCGTGTTAAAATTAATTAGTAACTGCATTCAGACCAAAAAATATATTTACTGATCTCCAGTGACCCTGGAAGCTATTATAAAAATTAATGCTTTTAGAACTAGTATACTCCAAGAAAAAAAAATTAAGGACAATTAAACATTTTCGCGGAATGTTAATGCACTTGTGTAAATAAAATAATTAGGCATAAGTTATATCTGTTAAGCTTGTCAAAATGGAATAATAAAGACCATAAAAAAACTGTATATAACTGGTAATATTTCGATATTTATGTAATATCATTATCAAACAAAGTGTTTTGATTATCAAACAAAATGTTTTGATTATCAAACAAAGTGTTTTGATTATCAAATAAAGTGTTTTGATTATCAAACAAAGTGTTTTCAAACAAAGAAACACTTTGTTTGATAATTATATTACATAAATATCGAAATATTACCAGTTACTGAATATATAGTTTTCCATTTTGACAAACTTAAAAAATATGAATCAAAGACCTGTGAGCTTAAACTATCTATTTAATCAGTTATACCCTAAATTCCTAATTCATTCTAACAACGTAGAAGTTTATAATCCAAAACATACTTTAGTTTTCAACACAATAATTCATAACAATGCTTCAAGAAAACAAAGTTCCATATAACCTCTATTACAAATATATCCCTGACCCTTTAGAAAACAATGGATAATATATATTCATTTTCAATTTCACTATTTAATAGTATCTGGGAGTATGCCATTAAACTTACACTCTTGAGAAGAATAGAAATTGAAAACTAATTATTTTCGTAAATTGGAAAGTTTTCTTTTACGTAGGTGTATTAGTCGATGTATAGAAGTATAGAGTAATGCTTTTTCTTAATGCAAAGTTTAGAAGAACAAATCATTTTCCGCTAGTGGATTAGTTTATATTGTTTCACGTTACTGATACCTTATTTATACAGTACGCTGTGGGATTTTATTTTGTTTCTTGGATATGAAGTATTGATGCAGAATTAGAAAGTGAGTAATGAAAATGTTAACACTGAAACTAATGTGACTACGAGGGGTTACTCACTTAATTTTTTTTTGTACACCGGTTGTCGGTGGCAAACCATATAAGGGGGTGGCCTGCTGCTGACCATATAAGGGGGGGCCGGCCACCGACCATATAATTTTTTCGGTGGTTAAAACCTCTGGTGACCGGTCGGAGGTCGCCGGTGTCCGGTGGCGGCAGGTCAATGGCCTGTCGGTGGTCGGTGGCCGGGAGCGTCCGTACACCGGTGACCGCCAGTGATTAACCCCTCGTGTGACTACCTATTTATAAAACTGAGCTCACTTATCTATTTATTTTTAACTTGAACTATAGGTTTGATATAATGTCACAAAAGGTCTCTGGTCTATCTATTACTATCAGCTAAGTGAATCAGCCCAATATTTGAAATTCAAATGATTTGTTTAAAACATGATCAAATTGCAATTATGACAATCAAAATGAAGTAGCACTTATTTCTGCATATATATAATTGCGCTGACATATATAATATACCGAATTCTGTTGAAATTTTCACGAATACAATAGGTTGAACTGCTGGTTTCCGTAAAATTATCAAATAATAGCGTATTTCATTTGATAGAAATTAATTAAATTTGAAAAAGTATCAATCTTCAGTAAGCAAAGAAAAAATATTCACTTGACTTCACCTTTATAACGAGATTAAAAAACATCGTATACTGTAATGTTGGACACACTGCGATCTGGGTAACTAGATCAAAATATACAGTATGTCACCCAGTCCATGTCTGGTATAGTGCTTCCGATATCTTACGGACTCAAACTGGTTATGTCTTCAAACTATTTTGACGGGTAAACCCATTGTTGACCACATATTTGGGTGGTTCAAATTATGTATTTTCTATACAATTCGCAAGTTGGTCAAAGAAAACAAATAAGTCAACAAAGGATTATCAATTGTTGGAATGTAAGAAACATCCTTGATGGGTTAATCGATTTGGGTCCGTAAGATTTTGTATAAAGTATATATTGTGATATCAAAATTGACTTACTATTTCCACAATACTGTTCGAGTCCACATTGTGAGCACCTAGTTGGGGCTGCCTTCGAGCAGTGACAACCACCATCAGTCACACAGCACGCACAATTTCTTTGATGACTATCAAATGGACATGGACAACCACTCGAGCGAGCTGTCCATAAATCAACCTGACCTGGAAAAAGTACAAGAAAATTGAGTTAATTTTGGTGTGAGGAAATATTGATGCTTTTAATGACATGATTAATTGACTTTTTTACGGGAGAAAAATAAAAATTAAGGAACAAAAAAATTTCAACTCAATATCTTCATATAACCAGTATCTTGTATGATATAACAAACTGAGTTATTGAGCTGACATTATTCTCACTCTTAAGAGTCCCTCGCCCAGAATCAACATTGGCTTTCAACCTGGGAATTCCATGTTAAGTCCAATACTATTTTAATGCTACTTTTTTAAAGCAATTATGTAGTGTTTGGTATCATTGGATTCAGGATGAAGTTTTGTATTCTTATATCTTTCCAAATTTTTAATTAGTATTTAAATAAAATATTTAATAGATGGTTTACGACAAATAATGCGATGACGATTTTAAATATTTTTTTACTGTACTTCCCACTGTCCTTATGAAGAATTTACTTTAAATCATTTCATAAGTCATTCCCATACAACCTCTAATGATAGTAATAATGTAAATATAATAGGGATAATTTTGTTTTACTCAAAAGATTTCAATTACCAATGTTATCGCTATTGTGATCGCACAAATACCGAAATTTTCACATACAGTAATAACTGAGACTTCTGACTGGTTCAACCCATACATTTAAAAGCCTCTGTAAACTTACAATATATTTCCTCGAATAACACCGCAGCTGCAACATAATTATTTTTATAACGTAGTGCCTAATCAATGACCAAAGCACAGACATACCATTTTCTTCCGCATTCCTCAAGTCCACGCAAAACAAAACAAATGATAATACACTCACTGACAAGCCTCTTAGTCTTAGATCTTAACGTAAACATATAGCAGTATACCCCAAAGACACATACCTATTATTATAAAAAGCACACACATATATATATATACATATACTTCATATACATATCTGAACTTCATATACATGTACTTCATATACCTATCTGAACATCATTTACTTATCTTTCGCTCTCTGGTTTTCTAGAAAGCCTTAAGGTAAAGGACAAAATAACATACAGCAAGTCAACGTACATTGACTTCGTATAAGCCCGAAGACGGAGGAAATAATGTAAGATCTTATGCATTTAGAATTTATGAAAACTCTTATGCATTTAGATTTTACGGAAAGCTCTTCTGCATTGCAAGCTGTCGAGATGTCACAGCATTTTGGAATCTTTTCTTTAAAATGGTACAGGGATTTGAAAAAGATTGGACGTTTTAAAATGTTGAGAGGTTTTTATTTAAGTGGTGTATTTTTTTTATTCCGATGGGGAAAAGGTAAATGTCAAAGGTTATGTTACAATGAGTATATTAGTGAATCCACAGGGAGCTTTCTTTATCAACCCAGAAAAAATGGTGAAGAGAGGAGAAGAGTCCCCACCACTGTGTACGCCTATAAGTTCTGATCAGACACATTATGACTATAGCTACAGAATTCAAGATTATTTACATGCAGTATTATGATTCGTTATCGCCATTCCAAGTAACATCTTTTTTTGTATTAGTTTTGTATGTGATAGTGCTGGATGCTGACAATCATTATTTTATCAGCTTTGAAAATGCATTTAAATTACATTTTTCACATCATGTGTCTCACAATAAAGTTGAATTTGATACAAAAATTATCTTACTTTTGGACAGCAGTAATAAAAAATAATATATAAAATTTCCGAATGGCTGTGTTCCTGATGCTGATTCTTTAAAATTTACATTGCAAAATATAAAGGAGAGTTCAGAGTTGTTGACACAAGAATATTATATTTATTTCGTATTTGTTATATTATGAATATGCTTATTAAACACACTGTTTGCCAATGCAAATAGCCAAAAGACTCAGTATGACATGATAAGTACATTATTTACAAACATAAAAATGTTGTTTCTGAAAGAATGAATCAGGATTTCTTCTCAGGATGATACAGATGGTTCTGCAGAATATGGATCGAATCTCTAATGACGGAGAGTGCAACGCTGTTTA
>JAQIWE010002903.1:0-12492 GCA_034698565.1 Campodea plusiochaeta | reverse complement strand
GGAGTTCATTGGGAGTACTACAAAGTACATTGATTTCATTGTTCAACTCCGATGTTGGTGAGCCAACTTCACACACGCCCACTACTCTGTGTAGAACAAGTTGAATAGCTTGAGAAGTAGAAAACTATGGTTTTAGCAAGTTTATTGTTATTCTGGAATATTTTACTCAGAAATGAAATACTCAAAACAACCAAATAATGTAATTATATTGTCTCACCTGCCAACGTTTGATTCAACATTCTCATTATAAAAATAGAAATTGTTTACTCCCATCATCCGGTAATATTCCACAAACTCAATTAGCCTCAATGAACTGTCAATACTACTCTCGAAAGGTCTTACACACAAAGCAATGTTATCAACTGGTTGGGTGGTTCCCGGAGGATATGTTAGCGTAAATGACTCCGAAATACTGTTAATAAAAGCAAAGTCACTGTTCTTTGGTTTAGATTTGTTTACAGACAACAACGACACTTCTGTAGGTTCGAAATCATCCGGAATTTCACAGTCGAATCTGTGAGCTCCATTGATGTAATCCCAGGGTTCGGGAAGATGAACAGGTTTTGTCAACGTCACCTGAAACAAAAGAGTTGTATTGAATGATTTTGGGGAACTGTTTTCACAAATATTTACTTAAAATACAGAAGAATGAGAAAAATATCATGACTATAATATAATTCAGTTTGCTTCAATGTTACTTGATGAACTCCTTCAATAATATGCAAGTCCAGTCACGTTTTAAATTAAATAGTAAAAATTTATTTAAACACAGGTGGAATATTGTAATAAACATAGCAACTCATTTTTGTAAGTTTAAAAATATTGATAATTT
The DNA here is from genome assembly GCA_034698565.1 of Campodea plusiochaeta. Lineage (NCBI taxonomy): Eukaryota > Metazoa > Arthropoda > Diplura > Rhabdura > Campodeidae > Campodea > Campodea plusiochaeta. The sequence continues at coordinate 11,660 of JAQIWE010002903.1, read as the reverse complement.
TAATCCACATTGTCTAAAGAAATATTTCTTGATTCTGTAAGATTTTGGAGTTTGTGGTTTCAGGGTCGAGATAAGATCATCACTTCTGGTCAGATACAGAAAGTATAGACAAACCTAGTTCAAAACGTTTAGATCAGTTCAAGAGTAGATTACAGTCTCAACCCTGTAACTGAGTGATGTAAATACATTTGCTGTAACTAAAGTTTTTGCAGACCAATATTCCATTACTGGATGAAGAATATAAGCAAACTTCCAAAAAGAATATAAGTTTATCAACGAAATCGTATAGTTGTGACTACTACAGTATGGTCAAATCGATTTTCAGTCTGATGAATATTCTCTCCCATGTACAGAAATATACAATAATGCGATCTCTTCCTGACAGTACATATGTCTGTTCATCATGCAGCTAATTCCTAGTACCAGTATCTGATTTCATCTGCATGTCAAATAGTGTCATTGACCTGGAATTATTTAAACAAGTGTCAACTGTTTAAATTGGTTTTAATCTATTTCAATCTGACTGAAATCAGTTACAATTGAATAATTAATATTCGTATCAATGAAACTAATAAAACAAAACTTAAAAAGTGACTCAATCGTTCAGTTCATTCATCAATTTCATATGCCAATAATTAACTGAAACATTATGAGAATGACAGCCGAGATGTCAGTTATTATAAATACACAATGATAAAATATTTTATTTATACCAAAAGGTATGATCATTTCATTATTTTGCAAGATTCATTTCTCAATTTGATTACCAGTTTACCAAAAAAATTACTATTAAAAATATATGCTGCGTCATTATTATTGTACAAATCATTCATTATGTGCGTCATGATTTTTTTTAAATGCAGTAATAATGAACATTTTTGCTAAGTTACAGCTTATTATTTAATACGTTTAAAAAATAAAATATGAAACAAAAAAATAAAATAAAGGAATATCCCATTCAGTTGTATAGTACAGTACTAATGATTGCGATCGCTCCCTGGTACTACCTATGATTTTAGGGTTTCCTCAGATAAATCCTAGCGGTTCACTTCGTTAATAGAATATTTTTTTAGAAATACAGGCTGCTGTTTGTACGTAGAGATAACAAGATCAGATGCTTATGAATTATGATTAATTTTAAGTATAGCACGGTCAAAGGTGAAACAAATAATAACAGAGTTATAAAGATTATAGATAATACAATGAAGATACCGCAGTATTATTTCGTCAGAACCATACAGGTAACAGCGTGTTTACAAAAAATGCTTCGAAATAGCAAACTATTTTCAAAGCAATTTGACAGAAAAAAATTGTCATTTGTTAGGTTTTCATAATAACTGAAAAATACGACAGACCTGCCTTGATAGCGTTCATTTTATTTGTAGTTTGCGAATGCTCCTGAAAGATTTATAATACACTTATATCGTTATATAACTCCCTGTGCCTTACTTTCTCGCTATCTCACAGTACTGACACTATAGAGTACACTATAGAAAAGAGTAAAATCTGAAGTGCTATATTAGCAAAAAAAAATTGTGGTAATCCGAATAACTGTATTTGTTTAAATCTTCTAAATTGAAATAAACAGATAAATATCCTTTGAATTTTTTTTTTAATAATCCTATAAGCAATTTATTTTTTTACTCAGCAGTGCCAAGAGTCCACGGTTGTAGGTTTTGACCTTTTGTGTATTTCAAAAATTTACATGATATTTTTTTTTTCTCATAAAACGGAGTCATTATGTTTCTTTGTATTTCTAGTGCTTTCATGTTATTTACACTCTATACTACATTTTTTGGCAAAATGTGTAGAATATTAGTAAATGCAGATGACTTTTGCATGTTTCTGTCTCTTGCTTGACATTTTCATTTTTACCTTCATTCTCCCTTTGGGCTTTCGTGATTTTTTGGTCAGACGTTAGTTATTAAAACTGTGATTTTTCGAACGAAAAGTCACAGTTGTATTAATAATAGTCAGACAGGTAATGCAAGGCGGCTGGGCTTGTATCTTCGTTATTGGCGGTTTATAACAAACTTGAAAGCCATTCTTCTTGTATATGTGGCCTATTTTATATCAGAAAGCCAATTACTGGAACGAACGGAATATTCGTGAGTCGATTCACATAAAGACAAAAAAGACTGCCACGAATGATAAAATCGGTCCTTGTAATGTAAAAAATTGGCAGTCCATCATCAACAGACTATGAACACAGATTATGTATTATAAACTATTGTAACAATTTTTTAGTCTTGATAAAAGCAAAGGTCCTTTGCAGAAATATTGACAGAAATTGCTGTTTTTATTCGGATTTATAACGTAAAACACACTATTTAAAATACGGATGAATCCGTCTCACTCAGAAGAAATATGAGCATTATCATCTATTCAGTGTAAAATTCCTTTGGGAAAGTTACATACACCCTTGCACCATCTTTCTGGTCAAAAACACGAAATAAGTTCTAGAAAGGAGAATGGAAATGAAATGGCAAAAATGAAAGTAGCATGTCAATAAATGACTCTGTTTTTAGATGAATAATCTGTTCACATTGTAAAAACAAAAACATACGATTATATCAACCAATACTGAAAAATAAACAAGGAGTATACGGTTTGAAAAATAATGTCGCACTACATTAAAGAAGATTAGTTTTGATAGGAAAAAGTCGAGTAGGCTTTAGAATAAATCAACCCCGGTTCGAATTTCAGAAATCCAGATCGGGTCTGACAGGGATCGTGTTTTGACTGCCCGATCTACTAGGAACGTACACACTGATCTCTTGTGACGTTTGATGAATTGTGTTACGTACCTTTATTGCTTTTAAAGTGAAAGCTGTATCAAGTTAAATTAAGTCTCCTGAAGAAGCACCTATATTATACAACGTTAATGTCAATATTTTCTAAAATAAAACATAAATTTGATGAATGTTTACCTTTGTTTCAATATTTGTGTCGTTAACGTATTTCCACATGACACAAAACAACGATTCGTTCCAATGCACATGTGTTCCAGCTGCTCCGAACATTCGTATTTTTGGATTTCCCTCTCGTACGTCAACGTAAGCTGAAAACAAGTACACAACTCCATCGTCAGATGTCTCCAGTGTTCTCCAGGAACTTGCTGGATTGGAATTATTTGTCTCATTCAAACTCTCACGGATGCGGGATTCCAAATAAATCACGAAAGATGTTTCTTCAAAAATAGTCTTCTCTGGATATATAGAGCTCTAGAAATATAGAGAACACTCAATCAGCAGGATATTATGGTTTCATTTGAATTCCGAGCTCAGTGGTTTTACTACTCCAATTAAACAATTGTTAGATATAATTGCGTATAAATATATGTTCGTTTTTAAAATATTGTAATATAAAATGACTATTACTACACTCGGCAAGAAAAGAAAATGTATTACTGATAGCGTTTACATGATTGTAATTATAGCACATGTTCTAAAGTGAATATTTAGGAAGCATAGCCTATAATGTAATTAAGATTTTCGCTCTTCGTCGTGTAAAATGAACTCCAAATGCTCTAAATTTAACTCTAAATGTTTGTGTCATTCCGAAATTATGTGGGTAGTGACGATGGGATATGTTCATTTATCTTCATTAATATTATATTGATAAGTCAAAGAGTACTAGATCTAGATCAGAGGATTGGCTATTATTCAAAAGTTTGATGATTCCATATAGTACTAGATCTCTTTGCTGTAAATGTTTCGTATTCCCATTTATTACTCTAATCTATACTTACCGTTCAAATTCACGTGCGGAATCGCTATCGTAATAAATCAATAAGTATTATCATTTTGTTATGTGGTTATTGTTATCATCACTAATTTCACTTGTAGCTAACGTATCCTAAGTGTTGACCGATTATAATTAATTTAGTAAATATTTTGAATTAATGATAAGACTAATATTGTTTTAAAATGAAGTGAGTGCTAATCAGAGAATTTTCATCCATTAAAAATTCATTAATTATATACTGTTTACATTTTTTTATCATAGAAAGTAGCTGTTTTGAAAGTGAAAATGCACATAATAATACTGGGAACAAATTTCCTATAATATAGCAAAAATTCATTGATTTTATACTAATTAAGTCACTTTATATTGTCATTTTCTTTTTTTATTTTGATAATATTTTTGACGTATACTTGGTTGCAATAATAATTATTGTGCTGCAATATATATTGTACCGTTATTTAGGATTATTATTAGTGATGCATAGCGAATTGACAGAGATTTTTACACTGTCTTATTGTTGCTTGTTTTCTACTGTATGTTTGTTCTTCGGCGAAATAATTACGTAGGACTATTCAGTTTGTTTCACGATCAGCTCTCACAAGTTTGGAAAAATGAAATGTCATCTTCCAAATAGCTAAATCATCACAGCTGACTTAAGTTATATAACATCGACCAGTGCAAATAGCAGTGTATAAAAATACGTTTTGTTTTGACTTTACATGATTGTAATAATTTTTTTTTATTGTATTTCATTATTGAGAGGTTTGCTTCGAGAGTTGTTTACTAATTTTACATTACAAAAAGAAAATGTAATTGGGTGGATTTTTCCCTTAAAATTCTGTATATTCCCTATCGTTAATAAAACATGCTAAATATGCAAACAATCTAAGATTAATATTAAAACATATTTAAATAATTATTCTATACGTGTTAATGTAAAATTTTGCTTTATTGCAGCGACCAAATTAACCAGAAGGAAGTTGCGTTCTCATTATATTGTATATAGTGTAACAATAGGGAAATGTTGGCATTGTCCTCCTCAAAAAATGTCCCACAAAGATTTTAAAACTCAACAATAAACTAAAATGTACTGTACTAAATCTCAGTTTGTTCAAGATGGTTTCCACCATATCAAAACTATAGCATTCAATTACCAACTGACAGATAGCGTCCAGCAGAGAGAGGTGCGATTTTATTTTTCTCTTTATGAACTGATGAATGTAAAATAATATAAAAATGAATGTTACCAAATGTATACGAATATGTCAGTACGTGAAACTGTGTTTAAAATTTAACCTCTGATAAATTGTTATATGCTATCGCTATAAAATGTGAAAACTTCTCTCTTTTGCGAATAGTCGGATATCATATAGAGCCGACTTTTATAGTTCAATGTTATTTCAAATTTGAGTCACCGGAGTAAATAACGTACTCTCGTAAGAACAAAACTTCGTAAAAAAAATATTCTCCTCTGGAGTCAGCATAATTTTTGAACTTCTTATCTTCATACAGGCAGCTACTAACATAATCGCTCAAATGCAACAGTTTTTATGTTTAGTATTTAGGATGACAACTTGAACATAATAATAAAGTATTATTTTTATCTCTTCACTTTTTATAACATCAGTATGACAGTAACATAAATCTGATATCATTTAACTGCATGCGTGCACTAAATACAAATTCTAATTTAAAATAAAGCAAAGCGGTCCCTGTGAAATGTTTATTGTCGCTACTACTGTAGTGATATATCGCATCAGTAGAATATAAAATCCCATACTCTAGCAAAATCTTTATGATATTATTATATGTCATAAAATTATTGTTCTGTTCACATCAGAAAAGGAATTTGCCGTTTTCTATGGTCTCAATGAATGTGGAAGACAATGATATAAAATGAATAAATGTATTGATAGAGCTGCCGTCGAGCGATCTCGAGCGAGCTTTTGAGGTAGATGAGCATGATCTAGACTCTTTTAGAATAAGTTTAGTTAGAGCTCGGCTCGTTACTAATCATTTGATCTCGACTATATAATGCCCCACTTGATCAATTTTTTTCTTTCACAATTCTTAAATGAAATTTCCGTCTTTGTAAAAGATAATGTATTCTTTGGTTCATATTATTTTTATGAATGTTTTCGTATAAAATGCAAAGGTAGAACAATTTCTTGTGCTGGTTTCTTACTATTTCATGCGGTTTGATATCTGTCAACTTAAATGAAATAATAATAACATTATTTGTCATTAGTATATAAACTTAACAAGACAATGGTAACAATAATAATTATAAAAAAATCTTGAAAAACGAAACTATCCAGATAGGTAGAGTTTCTACTGGGTTGAATAAACTTTGGGCTCGACTACAGACCGCAGCACTAAATAAAAGACGACAGACTAATTTACGTAATAAGCGAACTACAGTATAATATAATTATTTTATTGTACGCATTTTTATATACAATAGCTGCTCAATCTATGACCAGTTCCATACGATTATTAATAAAAAGAAGTACACTGTGTCTCATTATGACTGTTCTATACCTCAACTGTTATTTCTTCATATATAATTATAGAAATAAATAAAGCAGGAAATGTGGTAATTGAATGCTGTGCGATACTCAACAAGGAAAAAATTAACCACGAAAGGAAGTTACATTAACGGAATTTTGTTGTTAAATATCCCGATTTCCAAACTAAGAAAATATGTTACAAGGTTTCTGAAAAGTTACTCGAAAATAAATTTTGGGGAGAATTTGTGTAAAGATAAACCGTACTGCAGTTGGATACTATAAAAACTTCAAAACTTTGATCCCATTCTTATACATCATGTAACATATTGATTGGCAATTGGTCACCTTTTGTTAGTTTAGTTTTCGGATTGAAGTTTAAATGTAGCAAAATAGTTGTAATTTGAACACGTTTAACATCTTTAACAGTCTTAAACTAACGTCGGAAGTTCATTACTTCGCAACAAGATAATTATGAAATAGTAGAGTACAAGACCCCCCAATTTTTCTCTTATTCTTTCTATTTTGAGAAATCAAGCCAAAGTTGCTTATATAATGATCACATTATAATTTTTCGAATAAGCCAATTAATCTTCGTTTTACCATTATTTCCAAATTACTTGAAAGTAATGTTTAAAATTTCATGGAAACCTTGCAAAATTTCATATTTCCAAGGTAATACTTACATTCGTTTTTAAAATATCATTTCGTTCACACATTCCGCATATTCAACTATTACAAGGAAGTTTGAAAGCATAAAACATGGTATGAGTACATTATAAATATAATTTTCTCAACAGTAAACCGCATGCAATGTTATTTTTCTTCAATAAAATTATTTTGTCTTGCTCAACAATATATTCTGTGATGAAGAAAAAACTTCAACATCTTTAAATACTTTTTTACCAACATCTCCAACACACATGTTCATGTTATAGTATCTGATGCATTTATGAATAATCTTTATTTTTTTAAACTGTATTTCTTTTCCATGATTTTTTTTTTTTGGTTTGTTGGTTTTATTATATCTTACAGTTGTTCTGCACTTGCTGAAAACTAGACTTCATATGCAGTGTATATAAAAAGAATGGTTATGGTATATGTATACGCAACAAACATCTTTTAAAAAACTGTTATTTTAAGATAATCTTGTTTTTATTTATGTAAAATAATGAAGAGTTGGGAAGTTGAAGATATACAAACCCACAATATTAGGGTAAATATAATTTATAGCATATGGGAAATTTGGTCTTTGGGCGATGAACAGTACTTTGTCCAGAATGTGTGCGATGGATGTCCATCTGTCTTTGGAGATGTCTGGTAAATTAATAAGAATGGGACTCATCCGCAGATGTCCTATGAGGGCTTAATTAGCCTATTTTGCCCCACACCAGATATTCACAACTTTTATATAGTGACCTCCGAGTTTTCTACAGAGAGAGGAGTCAACCTGATAGCTGTGCTTTGGTGGTACCATTAATATTGGACATATAATTTATATATTGTTGCTAAATCCTTCATGATATTTTTATTATCTTTTTAAATACATTTGTCAGTGTTCATACATAGACATGAAAACATGTTTTTTATATAAAGTGTTTGTTTCGCTCTCAATTCACTGACGAAGATTTAGTTACATGAAGGTAAAAATGTAAATAATTTCCAAACTCTAATATGCCCTAAAAGCAATAAGAATGTACTATATATATTGTCCTAATGAATTGGAATTTCCCCATGAAAACTTTCATATCCAAGATACATAAATTACAAATTATAATGAATGTCAACATGATGATGCTGATATTGACACTGTTATATCTTTACTGGATAACTGGAGATCTTTAATATTATATAAAATCTTAAATTAAAAAAGAAAGCGATATAGAATAGTTGTTCATAACAATAATAAAAACTTATACAAATTAAGTATACTGATTATTAATGAGGTTATGTTATGTTAAATTATTATATCAGTATTAACACTGAAAGTAAAGAATATAGGATTGATTTAAAGCAACACAAATTATATCTTACCTTTGAGGCCACCAAAAATAAGAAAACAAAAAATCCACTGAGGCAAAAACATAAAATATACGGATGCTTTTTTATCATTCGAAAATAAATACACATTACTACCACTTCACATCCCGCATGTAACACTAAAACATCCTTCCGTCTATTGAGGAAACACAGTAATACATAAACAACAACGCATATTAAAACATTAAATACTGCAGCATACACACACGTAGATAAAACACACCAAATAACGAATAAAAAATCTTATCACTGTAACGTCAATCGGTACATGGAATCAGCCCTGATAAGACATAGGAGTTATTTAGAATATGGCGAACGGCAGCATATTTTTAAAAACACGTACCGACATTACTATGTGATCGTGCCCTCGCAATTTTGAAATTGTTTTATAAAACAATCGTACGAATATATTAAGAGCTATTACATAAAGTACAACCCCTCCCACTCCATAACAAAAAAATAAAGTAAATTTTTAAACGTATGAGATTGAAGGAGTGTTTGCAAGGCCAACATTATAAATGGGAGTAGAAAGCAGCTTTCACAGGGGGAGTTGGTCAATGTTATAAAAATTATTGTCGATTAGTATATTGATGCTATTTAAGCATGAATAACATCACTTCGTTAAAATATTTGAAATAATGCAGCGATTGCTATCCTATAATGGGCTATATGCAGAATTTGGATTGACTATATATATATACATCATATCGATTCAACTATTGTAAAGTACTTTATAGCTATTCTGCCTGCAGTCCGTGCACACCTTAAAAAACTGCCACTGAAAATAAACATATTCGGCATCATTATTTATCATGACATGAATTTGTTTATCAACTTTCACAGAAAAAATAACTAAGCTACAGTGTATTCTAAAATGATGAATGAAAATTCATTCCTATAAACGCCATGTATTATGCCTCGCAGAATTAAGAACATCTGCAGCCAAATGACAGAGGATACTATGCCACTATAGTATACAGTCTCCTCTTTATAGTGAGATGAATCTAAATCTCTGTTAATCATGTGTTTACTGAATGATTCTTCATATAAACCAAAGTCATTCATGCACATTACGGATGCAGGTTGTGATGTAATTACAATAACAATAAACAGGAAATGCTGGGGAAAATGGGAAGTAATGGGCAAGAAAATGTTGTAATTATAATCACTCGCTAACATTGTGTTTAAAAATAAACCTATAGTACTCACTAGTATATATAACTTATGGTATTAATAAATATATTGATTCCGTATAAATAATACTATATAATGAAATATGAAAGAAAGTGCTTTTGTATGGGTAACAAGCGCCTGGGCATATATAGCCTCTAATGGATGGAAGATCAAGTTGCCAGATTTCAGATTAATTTACGAATATTTATGAAATGGTCAGGAGAATTGTACCTGCAGTACTACCAAATTTTTATAATTATTATTGAAAAATGATTAAATTAATTTTAGAAAGTTCATGACAAAATAATTACAAAGAAACTAAGAATAATCATTTTGTAATAGGTATTTTAAAATTGATTTTTTCATTTTCCAATAATATATATATATTTAAAGAACCTGAAACTAATATTTATTCTAGGTGTGAGTTTGAGCTACACGAAACAGTTTATTTATATTAGTGAGAGAAAGTTAATTTTCTTGAAGAAGTATCATAGCACATTAGGTTAATGCAGTTTTATTTCTGTAATTCTAGACAAGTAAATATACGAGAAATACGCCAATCTCTTGTCCTGACAATGCGGATTGGTTAGCAGTCTCCAATCTCTAGTTCAGTCTGGGTCTGGAAAGGTAAATTTATAGAAATATATTTATTTAATTGGCACTATACAGAAAATTTTGAATTCGTACTAATTGAAATATTTTAGATTTTTTTTTCTTTTTTTTTTTTACAATCCTTAAAGGTTATTTCAGGTTCGGTAGGATACATGATTGTAATGTTTATAATGATGAGGTCAAGAAGATAACTGACAGATTATAAAGTTATAATTATATAACTTCATAAATACTGACAAGTTCATTGGAAATTTAAGTTTTATACAATTTCTTACGTTATGTAACAACTTTACATTAACAATGTCACATGATTTACTTTTATTATCTTTGTTGTTGTTCTCAGCTTTCCGACGAGTTCAACAAAATCAACATAATATATTATTTTAACTTGTACGTTGCTGTTCATATAGTATTCGAAACTTGTTGTCTTATTTCAAAAAAATCATTTAATAATAATATTTTATTATTATGTAAAATATAGGCCTACTGTTGTCCTAGCGTACCAAAAACTGACCAGAAAAAACTTAACGTTTTCTCATGTAGCATAAATATTACAACTAATTTTTCATAGTTTAATGTACATTTCATAAAATGTCACTCTGATAATAATAACTATATTCACAACCTTATGAAATTATGTGGCTGTTGTGAATGAACCCTGTATGTTACGGGTTATGGTGAATTATTGAAGCGCATAGGTTGCATATTTGAAAAGGATACTTCGGAAAAAAGGATTGGTAAGCAATAAATATATTGGAAATAGGCCTACGTGATAATTATTAGTGTTTACATATTAGAGGAAATGTATACGTATTTGAACTACTAAGCTAATCCAATGTGAAGTTTTATATATAAAAAATTATATTCTTAAAACAGGTTCAGGGTATTTTTTTTAAATAATATGCATAACGTTCAGAAACACAGGATATATACCATAAAATAATTTAAAAGTATAATGTAGAGCGAATTTTTTTTATTTGCTTATTTTGTACCCACAACCCTTCCAATTGTTTCCTACAGTTTTTGGTTGATCATTTAATACAGTATATAAGATGCCATATATATGCCTTATTAGGTCAGGAAAATTAGATGAAAACCATGCTAAAATAGGAATAAATTAGGGGAAAGCTGAAGTTTTGCACAGTTGTTCTTTAGACCATAATAAATACCAAAGTCCCCATGAATCCGAGCACGGCTAAGTCCGCCATATTGGAAAGATGGCGGTCGAAATGAGTTTTTCCAGATTATCTCGTTAACTATGGGTCTTAGATGAAAAAATCCAAATTAGTAAAATGTAAAGAATTAAATTCTCTACAAAAGTGAATTCTAGTAAATTATTAGTAATTGCCGCGGTTACCGCGAAAATTAGCATTTTCTGTTCACTTGAATACAAAATGCACTTTTCTCGAGATTTGAGGCAGTTAATGGAAAACATGGTAGGAACCTTTTTTGTAGAGAATTCAATTGTCCACATTTTACTAATTTGAAATTTTCATCTATGACATACGGTTAATGAGATAATATGGAAAAACCCATTTCGGCCGCCATCTTTCCAATATGGCGGACTTAGCCGTACTCGGA
>JAQIWE010002902.1:0-12492 GCA_034698565.1 Campodea plusiochaeta | reverse complement strand
AGTTCGAAGTTTTCGAACGCGCCCTTACATCAATCTGTCGTCTGTCAAGTAAGTTTCCGGAATACCAAAGTATAGCCAAAGTGTTTTCTTTTTAAATTTTATAATTATGTAATTTAGCAAACAGAGAAGAATCAGAAGATCCCACTTTCCTGACATATATGACAGTAAGTAAGTCACTTCAGAAACATGTGGCAAAAAAGGCTCTGTAACAAGACAACCTTACATGTTATTGTATTGTGATACACTTTTAGTTTCTCTTTATAAATGCAAAAACCTTACAGTTAATCTGTAATATTCTTATACTCTAAAATAAAGAAATATTAACATGGATTATGTTATAAACAATGAGCTCTGAGAGGTCTGAAACGAGACAAATAATGCCTTCAAAACATTAACAAATTAAGTATTAAAAGAAATTGTGGACATAGGTGCACCGCATACCTGAGAAATGGAAGATTTTGTACTCATTGTTCAACTTGTTACTGCCTTATACGAAGATTAAACTATTTAAAACAGAGAAATCAAAATAAGAAAACCAAACACTGTTCTTCCAATTCACAAACCCATTTTCGCGCCGAAACAAATTCATCGTCTGCTTTACAGTTTCACCAACATAACAAAACTTAATTTCAAGATTTTTATTCAAGGCCAACAGTATTTACAGCGAATAAAATATTGTTTAAGAGCTGGAAGATCAGAAATAATATAAAAATACATTTTGATTCATTTTTATATCAATAAAATTAAAATAAATGGTTTTCTTTTGGAATTTCGAATATTTTGCGATTGGTAGTTCGTCACAAGCCTCCACCTCCGCAAGAATGGCAGAAAATTCATCGGCAATAAATTCAGTGAGCTCTCTTTTGGGTAATTCCGTGAATATGGAAGAGTATCCTGTTGTAGTGAAAGGTGAAAATACAACTCAAGCTGCTAAAAGTCTACTGGATAATGGAATACTTGTTGAAACTAGCAAAGGGTAAGTATAAACAGTTGAATATTTACATTTGTTTCTGATTGAGCCTTCCATTTTTTTGTTTCCTTGAAGAGTTGAGCATGGTATTTTATTTGTCTCAGTTTCATTCTTTTCTACAATGTAAAAAGGATATAAATCATCTAAAATCTTGTTGATTCTGAAATAGATAATGAATAAATTAGGACAATCCCAACTAAAATTTGATCAGGAATTTCAGGTTTTCTTCTTTTCCCTTGCCTTCCATTTTTTGGCAACCGGACCCAGCAGTTTGAGAGACAGCATTTTGGTGACGTCATGGTCAAGCAACTTTACCGAACAGAACCCTTGCCTACACACGCAGACCCTTCAAGGGCATTTATTCCATTACCATACGCACCTTTTTTCAGATTTTGAGTTATCTTTTTACTCAGATGGCACTGTCTTCGTTATTCCTATTCCACTGTCACAATTGGAAGTTGGTCTATTACTCTACTTTTTCATTTTGTTCATTGTTATCGCTAGATTGCGGTCAGTCGAATTTGCTCTCACCCGTCAGGTGCTGCCATCTGAGTAAAAAGATAACTATCTTTGAGAAAAGAGACGACCATATTGGAATGAACGTAAGTGAGGTCTCTATATAATTTATGTACACAATCAAAGACTACCTATAATTACTTCAAGCGGGCTTTTCAAGTGAGTCAAATCAATAAAATAACTGCCTCCATAAAGAAATTACTGATAAACGTCATGTGACAATTTATAATTTACGTTGTGAAGTATTTATATTTATTTTTGACTTTTCGAGCTAAGTAGGCTAGTTTCTTATAAAATTTGAATGTTTTATAGCCCTGAAAACCAAACCCGAAACGAAAACCATTCTGAACAACTGAAACTAATGTTTTAGTATTTATTCGTTTTCCATTTAGTGACGAGAATTCATTTTTAAAGCAGATGATAAGAGACTTCTCATCACTAAATGGAAAACGAAACAATACTAAAACATTAGTTTCAGTTCAGAGTGGTTTTCAGGGCTATAAAACATTCAAATTTTATAAGAAACTAGCTTACTTAGTTTGAAAAGTCAAAAATAAATATAGACCTAAATACTTCAAAACGTCATTGTCACATTCATTGTCACATAACGACGTTTATCAGTAATTTGTTTATAAATGGAGGTTGCTATTTTACTCATTTGAATCGCCTGAAAAGTCCGCTTGAAGTTATTACAGGTGCTGTTCGGTAAAGTTGTTTGAACATGACGTCCACATCACCAAAGAAAATAACTGCTAGAAGGGTCATTCCATGTCAAATCAACACAGAAAAGTACTATTTCCAACCTTACCTATTTTAATTCTTCTGAAACTTTGTGGATTTGTTGGTCTATGTAATAAAAGTAAAAATCTCAAATTGTAGACTTGTAACTTTATTAGGTCAAATGCTATGTGGGGTCAAAGTTGACCAAAACGAGCAAATTTTGGCCTAAATTGGTTTATAAAACCATTCATAGCATCTGTTGTAGGCAAGGTAGAAAGATGAAACAAGTACCATTTGAAAGCTCTTAAAAAGGCCTTTCCAATGATGTATCACATGTTATGCTCAACTCATAAAAAACATATTTTTCAAACTGTAGTGACCTTTGACCTTCATTTATTCAAAAAGGGGTATTTTTATTTTTTTGAAAAATTTATATGTTAAAGAACTACTATTTTTCTACCTCTCCTGAAAATTTCATAATGGGACCATGATGGGATGCTAAGATATTAAACAATTTAGGTTAAAAACCTTGTTTTATGCATCTATTGTATATGATAATGTGTGTTATATATTTGTGATTGGTACAATAATGAAAAAATGACAGCTAAAACAAGGTTTTTTATTACTTTTTCATCTAAATTTATTACTTTTTCATCTAAATTGTTTAATATCTTGGCATCCCATCATGGTCCCATTATGAAATTTTCAGATGAGGTAGAAAAATAGTAGTTCTTTAACATATAAATTTTTCAAAAAAATAAAAATACCCCTTTTTGAATAAATGAAGGTCAAAGGTCACTACAGTTTGAAAAATATGTTTTTTATGAGTTGAGCATAACATGTGATACATCATTGGAAAGGCCTTTTTAAGAGCTTTCAAATGGTACTTGTTTCATCTTTCTACCTTGCCTACAACAGATGCTATGAATGGTTTTATAAACCAATTTAGGCCAAAATTTGCTCGTTTTGGTCAACTTTGACCCATCGTAGCGTTTGACCTAATAAAGTTACAAGTCTAAAATTTGAGATTTTTACTTTTATTTCATAGACCAACAAATCCACCAAGTTTCAGAAGAATTAAAATAGGTAAGGTTGGGAGGTGTGTTGATTTGGCATGGAATGACCCTTTTCTGATATTATAACATAATATGAGTCTTCTAGTATAAGCTTAAATAACTCATGTTAGTTTTCTTACCTCCCAAAAATCGTTGGTTGTGGAGATATTCATCTGAGAAAATGCAGTAAAATAAGCTGTAAGGTAGCGGAGCAAGCATGACCGTAAACAAGACAACTACTGTTATGTGAATAAAATGATTAATTTAGATTAGTTTTAAGTCAGTCTACTACTTAATAGATGTGTTCTGATATGCGTTTTTCAGCAAATAATTGGCATATTTTCGCAAGGCAGCGAAATTAAGCAGGTCGACTTGTGCTACCTTGTAGAAAATCTGTCGACTATATATAAACAGAAATATCTCTTGATCCGTTGGTTCAAAAAATGTCAAACTTTTAAAAAAAATTATATAATAATATAAGGTAAAAGAAAATCACAGAAAATGGAAAATTTAGTATCTGCAGGTAACCTTTTAATACATGTCTAATTCAGTAGAACTATTTGGTAGAGCAGAAATTCTAATATTAATAAAGTATTTTAAAATTTCTAAAATTCATGAGTAAAGATGAAAACTTGATTGACATCTCTGCTTCGTAATTTCATATTTTTCTAGTTTATACAGAAATTAAAAATAATCTTAACACAGAAGTCAGAGCTTTTAAACGAAACATCAATTCTGTTTCATGTGATTTAACAAAACTACAAAAAAAAAAAATTGTAGACCCTACAGTAAAAACCACTAAATCTCCAAAAATCTATCTATATTCCTCAGATCCTAGCAACCGGTCTTAGTGGTTTATACTCCGTTCTGCCACGTAAGCTTCCAATAAACACCGAGGGGTGGCACTGCTTTACAATAGAAGACGTAAACGATATTGCTGAACTCACAAACTTCCTGAACTCATTGGAGTTCTGCAACGCTGTAGTTCAAATGGCCGATGATGCAGTTCGAGAACAGTTATTGGATTATATTTACCAAGGGTTCCTCTTACCCGTTATGGGGCCCGCTTTACATCAGGTACGTGCAAAATTTTGTTTTATTGTTTTTTTTTGTTTCTAAGGTTAAATTTGTGGTTATAAAAATAAATTACTTTACGGTATTAAGGGAAGTTAATAATTATAGGCTATGCATTGGCTTGTTTTGTGTGATTTATATATTTTTTAATTACCAATTTTACTTGAATAATAACTTATAAAATAATTATAGTCTTGAACTTCAGATATTTTCCAAAATCAAAATGTTGTTTATAAAGGGTAAAAATATGCAATTTCTTTGTGCTTTAAAAATATTGGAGATGCTCTCGTTCTTGCAATATTATTTACTTAAAAAAATTCTTCATTACCATTAGGCCTGGTGATTTAGCACTGACCAGAAACTTAATATTAACCCTTCGAGCCGTATTGCCTTATAAATACACAAATTTATTCTCTACCTGTAGTGTATTGCCGTACTTATATGCAAATACCAATTCATTTCATAGTCGTTTTGCCGTAAATAGCCTATACGCAGATCATTTTTTCTTTGAATCGCTGATTCTGATTGGCTACTGATGGTATCAAACTATCAATCAACTATTTTGACGTTTTTAGACCGATCAGAGACGATCTTTCAAAATACTCTGGCGGTTTTTTGCTCTCTGTCAGAGGCATATTTATAAAAATGAAGTTCTGTTACTGCAAAGGCATTTAAAAATGGCAGAAACTTAAAGATAAAACGGCTTGAAGGGTTAATTCTAGTTTTTACAATTGTTTTTTAGACATACCTTAATTACGCCTATATAACTTTTGTGAACTGAACTTTTACTTGTAAATTTCTTTATGTTTCAAACAGTGCAAAGTGTTTGAAGTGTACAAACATATTTTTAAATTCTGATCTTAATTCTTCAAGACCCTATATATATTAACTTAAATCTTCTTAAAAAAATTGTAAATAACTTCTATATATTTTTTGTACAGTGTTACAGTCTGTTATTGTTACCAGTGAAGTCCATTGTTATAATTTTGTTTCTGTTGCACATTGTTACAAAGCTTTTAAGATTTATATGCAATTAGGTGTTGGATTCAAAATGTTGAAAGAGAACTTCAAATTGAATAATATGGTATAAAAAACATGTTGGGATATTTGACATGTTTCCTGTATTTATGAATATTCCAGTGTAAAACTTTCAAGAATAGTTACCAATTTGAGTATAATTTGGAAACACTCCTTGAAAATTTGAAACACCAAAGAAACAAAACTTTTATTTAGTTTGAAATAACTTTATCTATTCAATTGATACATTATGTTGAAGTATTGCTAGTAAGTTACTGTTTAATTCAATGGAAAATTTGGCATATCTTGTAATATTAATTTAAATATCAAATGTTATTACATATTATACGGAATATTACAGAGGAATACTGTCTCATCTAGAGTGTTTTAGAAGTGTGCTATAATAATCACACCCAGGTTTCAAAGCCGTTTATTCACGAAAATACCAACGAAATATAGTCGTTATACACACCATTTTAAAGGTCTCGATGAGATCTTTTTAATGGCATATAAATCATTTAAATCGGTCTAAAATTGAGGAAGAAATGTTAAAAAATGTCAAAGAAACATTTATACGATCATTTGACATGCCCTGGCAATTTGCTATTACATAAAAATGTGCCCACTTTAACCTGAATGCCCCCGAAAATTTCTAGATGAAACACTACATATATAATTTATTATTAATCTTTTTAAAAGTATATAAATTTGTGTTAAAACAAGTTTTGAGTTCCATGTTGTTCTGTTTATATATTTAGATATCGGCCGAAAGGACTAATGTCTCGTAGTTACACCTAATTGCACTTTCATTCAAGTTGTAAACACTGAAATTGAGGAGCAGTTGATCACTGGTTTATACGGCCTATTCTATACTATAAAATAAAGTTAATAAAAAAAACAGTTTGGTAGTCAAATAAATTAATAAGTAAAAGTATTTAAAAATTAAATAGGCCTGCAGACTAGGAATAAGATAGTTCAACTAAACAATTTTGGCTTTTAATTTTAAAAATAAATTTTTTAAGTACAAAAAGTCTGGAAAATTGATTTAGACACATTATAATGAATTAACTACTGGAATTACAGAATGCCAATTTTCAACACTGTATTGATTTTTGTTAATCCGCTCCCACAAAATATTATGTCACTTACCAGCGATCAAAACAACATCAGTTAACTGCCCCTTCATAAAATACGCTTCCATCTTCTGAAAACTAACAATAGCATGATTATACCCCACACTAGTACAACCACACAGCTCCTCTGGTGTTAGATTACTGCAACTACCAGGCGAGAACACATTATTATTATCTTTGGTATTACTACTACACGATGAAAGACCTTCTGGAGAGCTTTGGGATAATCCGAGTAGACTAGTTGAACTTTTATTGGACGTTAGTGAATTTGTTGAGGGTTGGGAGGGGAGGTTATTCGGGGGGTTGTTACCGGCGTCCATTTTGGTTGTTTACGAGAGGGTAGGTAGGTTTTTACTGGAGCATGTCAGTTCTGGAAGTAGAAAAGAAGGTTTTTTGTTTAATAAAGATGAAATTTTGTTGTAGCCTATATGAAATTTATCATTAAAAGTTTTACTGAATTGATGAAATATTATAAAGAAATGTGGACTAAAGCCTAGAGCCTTGAGCCAGCCGGCGCAAGCCGAGCCACCTGACTAAAAAGTGAAGCTGCTAGCAGCCAATATTTTAGATCGGAGCGCTGCCGAACCAGCCGCCGTATTTTATTTTTACTAGTTGCCGATGAAAAAAAACAATGTTACGTAAAATTTCAATAATTTTACTGAATTTTCAAATTTTTTGAAAAAAATTTAGCAAGATTTTTTTTTTCACAAGACCTTATCTCATTTAAAAACTAATATCGCTTGCAACGTGACGACATTAGTACGGTAGGCGTAATCCCTGTAAAAAAGTGAAAACAGGTGGGAATCCATGTAAAAAACGATAATACAGTCTGAAACAGGACAACCCTAAAGCAAAATATCTTGTAGACCTACAGCTGTAATGCAAAATCATTTTGTTGCTTGTTGACTTTCAGATTTTATAATAAAGTAATTCAGACCTATTATTATGTCATAATCTACAGACTTTTACCATTGCTCAGCTGTTTAAGAAAAAAGAAAGAAAAACAAGTCCCAAATAGAGACTAGCTCACAAGTTACGGAATCATGATTTAATTTTATTGCTGCTGTAAGCTACTAATCACTTTATAATCAGTTACTGAATACTATGCTGTGTACAGTTAACTTACATTATTTTAAATGATAAACCACTTAAACAAATAGAAAAATAAAACTTACGTTATAAATTATTTCCAATGGTTGAATGTAGTGTTGCCACTTGTTTTCGTTTTGTCTTCCAGATTTTACTATGTACGAATTGCATTGAAAATTTACTCATTGATTTTTGTTGTCATAGCATTTAAGAGATAAGTGGCAACACTAATATTTAAAAGGCTGTGTTGCCACATGTAAGAGGAAGTAATAAACAGCTGATAGCATATAAAATAAACGTCCTTGGAATTTAATTTTTTATAACATTTTACATAAATATAGCATTTCAATAGTAGAAATGTACGGAATATTGTATATTGATAGAAATGAAAAACCGAATTCCGTAATAAGCACTCTGTATATTATAGGGCAGTACCCAACATGTTTCGAATTAAACAATTTATCATCAGGGGTAAATATAACTGCAATTAGATGTTATAATTTTAAATACAGAACATTTAATTGCAGTTATATGTACCTCTGACGATGAATTGTTCAATATATTCGAAACATGTTGGGTAATATCCTATAATATACAGAGTGCTTATTACGGAGTTCGGCTTTTCATTTCTATCAATAATAATAATTATCCATTCATTGAACACTACAATCCCACTTTTCCTAACGCCCATTCCAAAAACTTCTCACTTATTCGTTCACTCAATACCCCCCTACACCATCATCCCAGCACACATAGTGATGAACACAGCAGTCAGTCCTACAGTATCCCATACTGATGTTCATACTCGCCCCCTTTTCCTTCTTCCTTGTGTGAGGTAGAGATTAGAGCTCATCTCAAGTGTTGACTTTAGGTTGGTACTTTTACACTACTACTACTTCAATGAGATGGAAGGGATACCAACATAATTCAAATGAAACGGATGCAACAAGAGGGCTCGTGAGAGTTGGTATTATTGTTGTGGATAGTATTGAGTGTTTTGGAGTGGAGAGCAACTTGGTGATGATTTTTGTTAATAGGTTGGACTACGCGAGTAGCAAGCTTGTTGGATTGCAAGTTTCGTCAGTTTAAAATAAATATTCAAAAGGACAATGTATGCAAATGTTATGAAATATGAACTATGATAATTAAAGATCTGAGCTTGGTTGGGGCAAATTAATTATTTATAATTAAGATTAACTCCTTGAAGAAGAATGACAATTAAATATCTACATTTGGGAGAATTTTCTTCATGAAAAAAGTTTAAATCTTTGTTTCCAGCATCAATTCGGTGTAGAAATGATATCTATTCTGATTCATATTCGAGTTTAAAAATTAAATTAATACGTTTTCACAAACATACCACTACTTTAATTTTTTACGTTCATTTTTATCCTTTAAATATATCAAGAAATACAAAATTAATATTTAATAAACTGTTTGAATTGAAAGAGAGAAAACCATTACGATTAAATTTTGGATGAACGAGTTTTTCTTTATAAGATGAATGAAAAATTAGCCTTAAAGTTCTTCTATAAATGTTGGATTTATTTACCGACTGCAGGTTCGGCTTTTAAAAAGCCTTTATCAAGGCAATTGGTAAACTTTTTGGTAAAAATGAATAGCCGTTTCCAACAAGAAGGTAATTGTAAGTTGCCTTCTTGTGTGTTTGTTCTGTAAGTTGCCTTCAGATATTATATTTTGTTCATTTTTGCCAAAAAGTTTCCCTTTTGCCTTGATAATGGCTTTTTAAAAGCCGAAACTGCAGTAGGTAAATAAATAGAAAAACTTTAAGGCGTATTTTTAATTCATCCATATGAGAAACCCATATTAATTATGAAACCTTATAAATGATTCAACTTACGAGTTAGTCATCAATCAATAACGACTTAAACCTGAAACTACTCATTCCTAAACTAACTTTGCTTTCTCATAAACTGTGTTTCATCATAATCCACTCCTCTCCCCCCCCTATACATCCTCCTAGAAACTTCCAGAAGGTTATTCCCCTCCCCCTCCTTTCCAAAACTTTTCTTTTCTCCATTATTCATTGTCACAAGTTGACCACGATGCTTTTAAACGCTTCCAAGGTTTGGAAACAAGTGTTTTACTCCCCTTTTGAACAATAATATACACGTGGGCATGACACAACAAATGTTACAACTTTCCCTAGTCTTTGCTCTTTTTCCCACACACAAGAAAAGACTTAACTTATGCCACTCGAGAAGGTATAAGGAAAGGAGGGAGGGGAGGGGGGGTGCAGGATGAGTTATGAGGGGTTGGGGATAAAAGGTATGTGTTTTCTGCATGGGCATGTTTTTAGAAATAACTGCAGTAGTGTAATTTCTAGTTTTAATCGAAAAACAAACTTGCAAGTGATTTTCACAGTTTACCAGCTCCGGAGGTAACAGGTTCGATTCTCAACTTAATCCGCTAATTTTATTAATTTAAGACTAAAAAATGTAACATTTCCTTAGAAAATAATCCAAAGAAAATTATCTCCGATTTTTAATGTTGTTTGTTTGTAGCATTCATTATTATCAATGCTGCGTTTTGTATTTAAGTCGTTAGATTTACGAGGAACAAAATATTTCTTTTAACAACAAATTATTTACTAGCCATGTAATTTGACATTATTTTAACCTGAAGAAAAAGTAACATTAAGAAAGAAGTAAATCAGAACTCATGTTGAAAAATGTTACAATTACTAACTTTCCAATACACACTATTCCAACTCTCCAAACAGTTAATTAATCAATTCAACCTCCCCACCCCCTCCCTCTTACCCCGTTTAAGCCACTCTCACCCCCTCTTTTTCTATATTTCCGCATCACTAGTGATCTTTTGTTACTTCTCGCCCACATTTCAGTTTGCTCCGTCGACCCGAATTCACCTATTCTTGTATATTTCACCCTAGTAGCTCCTTAGTCGGATAAAAAAACGGGCTTCGGTAAGCGGCTTCGCAGGACGGACATAAATTTCCTCCGCTTTTAGTTGCGCGTTTAGAGAAATGTACCTTTTTTTTCTCTCCATCTCTTCTTTTGTGTTTAGAAGGGGGGCTATGAGTTAAGGCTAACGTCAATATAGGGAAATATGATCCTTGGAGTGTATGTAACCATTGTGCAGCGGTTGTGAGACGGGTTGCATATGTGCTTGGGGCGAATGTGTTATTGTTTGAATAAGGAAACTGTGTGAATTCATATATTTTTTTATTCTTCCGTTTATCCAGTACCAGAAAAACGAGTTATTTTATTAGTTGAATTAATTTACTGAATTGAATTATTGTTTTTAATAAGTAAACGAATCTGATTATTTTTAAATAGAATGGCAGAAAGTGATATTATTTATAAGTTTGATATTCATTTTAAAATGCACAGTTTTATAAATATGATACTTATCCGCACATTACCTTATTGGTTTCCAGAAACAGTATCAACAGTGGAAGAACGCACGGAAGCTCAATAGTTTACAAAATTCAATATCATTATGTCATTTCGTGCAACAGCTATTGAATATCTCTGTACACAGCTTCTACTTCGATTACAATTAAATACTTGATAAATCCATCTTATTTTTAACTTAGGAATACTGTTTAGTATTGTGTGTTACACTGACATTTCTGACAAACAATTTCCAAAAATAATCAAGAATAATTTTGACAATAACAATCGTTTATTCAACTATAAAGTAATATCTGAGCACATAAAAGAACTCAATGTCACTATGACCCCTTCTCACCCTAACCCTTATTTCCAACACCTCAATCATCCTTTTTTCCCACCTCATTCCAACCCTATTTATTTCCCGCCTCCACTTGTCCCACCACTCAACAACACTACTGTACAACTATCACTGGAGGTGGACATGTTCTTATTGACAGGAGCAGAAAAGAAGCAAGGAACGATTTCCTGTCAACTGCAAAGGACACTGACAGACCAAGAGGAGGACAGAAGCGATCGGGTGATTGGATAATGGAACAATTCAAATAGTGGTATTGATAGATTTGCTTTTCTTGGAATGTTCAATGATGAATGGAATAAAATCTTTGTGTGTTCGATGTTATACGTTCTGAACGTCTAAAAAAAGAAAACTATGAAATTGATTTAAAACGTTGGCATATTTTAACTGAATAAAATTTAATTATGTGTATTTCAAGTAATTTAGTATTTGGTAGTATTGCTACATTTACATGCATTTAAGTATTCACTACGAAAAATGATTAAACCTGTATTTTTTTCCAGCGGCAAGTCATCTTTCTTTTCCAAGACGCATATCCCGTCTTACTTTCTGTGTCCTCTACTGTATTCGCTTTCCGTAGAGACCGATAAGCTGTGTTGGAAAAGAGGATTTCCCGCTGGAAAAAATACGCCTTTAAATAAAAATTTATAATTTCCTCTTTGCTGTTATTTTTCATTTCTTCAAATAAACTATGCGTCGGATTGGATAGGTAGGCTATTGGGTAACTATTTAACTACATTTTAAAGCAGTATCAATTGACTTTCAAAACAAAACGTTTTCCTGCATATTCATCGCCATTTTCCCCTCAACGTAACTATATCCCCCCTCCCATTCCAAACAACTCATTTTCCTACTCTTCCACTTCCCCACAAACTGGTGAGTTGTATTGAAATGGTTGTGACAGCAACATGGCCGACTTTCCCGCCATTATTATAGGATGAGGTGAGGAGTGGCGGAGTGGTGAGCAGTGGATCTCAAGTGTTTCATGATGGAGATTCAATTTTATGGTGATGGGGAAGAAATGTTGAGGTTGTAGGCAAGGACCAGCGAGGTGAAGATGTGTATACCCATGAATGGTGCTTAAAAACTACCCTTTACTTTTTGTGACCTTGAAAGCTGGCGCGAGCCTTTTAGCCATCTGGTGAGGAGATCGCAAGTTATTGCCACGGAAAACAAGCCATAT
>JAQIWE010002901.1:0-12494 GCA_034698565.1 Campodea plusiochaeta | reverse complement strand
AATTTGAAAGATTTCTTCTTTCCAAACACCTTTAAATTGTCTTTCAAATGGTTTCTTTTGCTGTGCAATTCTAATATAATCACCAATAGCAAATTTATACTTGGGTTTTTTATTGTTATTAATCAGTGGTACATCAAATCCATACAGTTTTATCCAAACTTCAGATAATGTGTCTGAATTTACCTGATTTGGTGACATACCAATACTCCTGTGTTTAGTATTATTATAAGATTCTAATAAAAGAGGAAGAATTTTTAAATAGTGCATGGATCTCTTGTGTTGAAAATAACGATACATTTTGGTTTTGAGCGTAAGGTGAAATCTTTCGATAATTGCACATTTCACATCAGGTGATTTTGTAGTGTAATGATGAATGTTTTTTTGTTTTAGAAAGTTTTGAAATGTTGCATTTAAAAATTCTCTTCCCTTGTCCGTATGTAAATGTCGGGGATAATTTACATATCTTTTTAAAATACGTTCCATAGCATTTGTTACATTTACACCTGATTTTGATTTGATTGGCTCAGCCTCTGCACGACGAGAAAAACAATCTATACATGTTAACAGATACCGGTAACCTTGATTATATTTGGTTAAATCTTTTAAGTCTATTAAATCAGATTGGAAGATTTCATACGGCCCATAAACAATGTATTTGTTTCTTTTGAACTTTCTTATTGCTGGACGATATAAAGTGTATGGATCTTGCTGCTGTAACCATTCTATTACTTCCTTCCTTTTCTTTTCTGGAAATGCTTTCACTAATTTATCAATCCCCCCAAAACTTGCAGGATGCTTTGGATTGTTGTACACTTGTTCCATTCTAAAGACAGACTAATACCTAACCCAACCATATCCCTGTTGCTTATAGTTTACATTGGTAATTAAAGAAGTAGGTACATTTTTAGATAATATGTATGTTCGTAATTCTTCATAACCTATATCTTTATTTTGTGATTTTTGTTTTGTTTTTCTTTTGATGACATCTTTCAATAAAGCTGAAATATCTGATTGAGGAATACGTTTTGAACCTATTTTCAATTCACCACGAGGACTAGTACTAATATCAGGCAAATAATTTAGTAATTTTGTAATTTTTGTATGGTCCTTTGCATCACATAAACTTAAAACATCTTCAACTCGATTTGTCTTTTTTGGTGTGGAAGGAGGTGTCTGAGGTAGTTTGGCAAGGAACTGTTCAGGTAGTTTGAAAGGTGCAAAAGGTTCTTGAATAGCAGGTTGATTACCTGTTACCTCAATACTTTGAATTTCTTGTGCAGGTATTTCTTCTACCATATCCATAACTACAGGTTTCTTACTGTCCTTAAGAATATTTATGTACTTATGTAATATATTATTATAAGCTAACCACTTATCAAAGTCAGATATATTTTTACTTTTTGAAATTTCATCCATTTCTGCACTTAATGATCTCAATACATTAGAAGTTGGTACAGAGTCTTCAGTAGGCACAACAATAGATTTTTTTACAACGTGTTTTAACATTATGACTTGAGCAATGAACTTAGCAATGTGCTTATGACTGGAGCTAAGAGTGAAATGAAAAATCCAGCACCTCTTTGCAGAATTTTATGTTTTTTAGACCTGAGTGAAAGTTTCCTATTAGCAACAAAACGCAATAAATTTTTGTGTTTTTTTAACATTAACTTTTGACTGGATTGCAAAGGTATATTACCTTTTAAGACATTAAGACATATTTCACAGATACATTTCATGAAATCATGTTTTGCATTTTTTATAATGGCTTTTTGGAGTGATTTAGAGCTCTTATTTAAAAGACGAAGTGTATGAGCATGGTGCTGCACTCTAGAACTCATGTTTACAACTAATGCAGTTTAATAAAAAAATTAATATTTATAGGTTGCTGTATTTATTTAACAGATACCATATAGTTTACAGAATAAAACTCAGATTTGCATAAAACTTTTTATTTTATTTTTGAAAAAAAACATACCACACATAAATTAATGATAAAAACTCTCATTTAATTTCAGAAAATTCACATTAGAAAACAAATGGTAAAACCAACAATTTCAGCATAAAAATAATCCATGTTTTCAAGAATACTCAAAATGATAAAATGAATTTCAGTGAAATACAAAATAATCAATGTTTAACACTAAAATAAAAAAATTACACAATAAAAATATCTTAAAAAAATACATTAAAAAGTTGACTAATATTTACATACAAAATAATCCCTAACCAGAAAAATAATCTACATTTTTTCCTTTCATTAGAATCCATCTGGAAAGAGACAAAAAATCATATATTTAAAATACAGTTTACATAGGTATTATCTATACATTAAAATATAGTTTCTAGAAACATTTTTTTACAAGAAAACAGAATTTACAAAAATAATTATCTGCCATTATGATTTTGGGAGGGGCGGAGTTTTTTTGGGGATTCGAAAATGACCAAAGGGGTATGTTTCTATACCATTCGATCGCAAGTAACGTTTCGTATCATAGGCATTCAAGGCGCGCTTATTTACTTCCAAAGAAAATAGGTGATGATTTACATGCGCAATGCGACGCATGGTAGCATAATATTCTTTCTTTTCTACAAGTGAGCTTTTGTACATATCAAATGTTAATTTTTTCTTACTAACCCCCTTGGCCGTTTTCTTGATACCATTTAAGGTCCTAAATGCGTACATTTTAGATTTGAGTCCGACAAATTCCACTGGTTCGTCAGTCGCGCATTCATTTTTCATGTACCCTAACTTTTTCTTATTTAAGTCACTATAAAACATATGATCTGGATTATAATTAGATGAATCAAAATGCGAATCTCGAAACGGTAAAAGTTCATTATGAAGATCGGGAGATTTAAAATGGTACGTAAGCGAGTCCGTGTCTGTGAAGAGTAACGTGGCACGATTCGGGAATACTTTTTGAATAAATTCATAATGAAATTTTGCCATATGCAGTTTCGATATATCGAGTATGGCTATTCCAACGAACGAAGGTCTATTAAGCCGAATATTCTTTTTTAAGATTTCAAAAATTGCTACGTTTTCATTAACTAGCGCCATACGTTTAAATGTTGATTTGGCTAAAAGTTTTTTCGCTTGCTTTACATCTTCATTCCTGATAATTTTTACATTTACACGGTTCCGGACATCTTCGCAGGTTTTCCCATAGACCGAATTCGTCAGGCTTTTGTAAAAATCTTTAGTAAAATCATCTTTGGCATTTTTACGGCATTCTGTATTGTAATCCACGTAAGGCTTTAACCATTGGGACTGCCTAAACCTAATGGCCCTGTTTATTTTAGTTAATTTTAAACCTTGCTCTAGATAAAATTTTAAATTTCTGTAATGGAGAACATAGCGTTCCTTATTCTCCAAGGTAGCAACCAACTTAGGAACCTTGGATCCCGCCTGAGACAAATATAATCTATTTTTCATCTCCAGTTGTAACTCAGACAAATGACTGTCAGGGATAACTTTATGTTCAGGGGCCAAAGGGTAGTCAGAATGAAGGTCATGAAGAGATTCCGGATACGTCAAATTTACGTCTAAAAAATATCCCCACTTTGCATCATCCTTCAAATTATGGATGTTGCGCCCAAGACTTTCAAGATCTTCATCTGACACCCAATGGAACCCGCCTTCAGGAAGATGTTCCACCATACAAAGACCATACAGATTATTCATATCGGAGTAGAAAATATATGAGGATTCTTTTGTTTCATCATAGAGGTCACCAAGA
Organism: Campodea plusiochaeta; assembly: GCA_034698565.1. Classification (NCBI taxonomy): domain Eukaryota; kingdom Metazoa; phylum Arthropoda; class Diplura; order Rhabdura; family Campodeidae; genus Campodea; species Campodea plusiochaeta. Next base: position 8,754 of record JAQIWE010002901.1, on the reverse strand, counting down.
TCTGGATTATTTGCCAAGGCATGTCGTGTTACGATTTGACTCATACCGCCCCTTTTCGCGTTCTCTAACATAGCATACTGTTCCGGACAAGAGACTAACTGAAGCTGTACCTTTGTCTTCAAAAGCATTGCATCCCATGCAAATGAAGGCAAAGTTACATATCGTAAAACTTCAAGACCATAGGAAGCTAAAGATTGTTTACGGAACGCAATTATAACTTCCGCCAAAAGGACGACATCTGATTGCAAATATACGTCATGATAATCACCGAATGTTTTACAGTTAAATGTACTAAAAACATTCTTTGCAAATTCATATTTTGAATCACTAATGCCTTCACCAGTCAAAGAATTCTCAAACTCTGATTGGGGAGGCAAACCGATATAGTTAAGTTTATCATAATGATCCAAAAATGAATAAGCAAAGACCCCCTTTGATTGTAACAATTTACGTTGATCGTCATCAGGATAACACTCATGTAAAATATTCAGAGGATTTGAAGAATCATCCATCATATTTTTCACCAGTGTATCTAGTGAAGCCGAAAGAAAATTGTAACTATCTAGTATGACAAGATTATCGAGAAAAATTGCAATGTACTTTTCCATGCCTTGGGGAATAACCTCACACCTTTTACCGTCATAGTGAACTAGTCCCTCTATAAGATACCGAAAATCATATCGGGAGCCGTTGTGAAACAAAAGAGGAATCCTTTTCTGCACCTTGGCTTGTAAGTTACAATGCATGTGTGCTGCGCCAATTACATCCGCGTTTGCATGATTATGATGTTTAGCTTTTGAATCATATTGATGAAATTCTAAGCCACAGATGCAACAAATGGTTTCCTCCTCCATTTCAGCAATTTGCTCATCTGTGAATGTAATATGCTTATATTTTTGAAGAAGAGGGACTAATTCTTTTACTTCTGCCTTTATGAGTTCGTAAAATCTCGCAATGCATGCATCCTGGGTGGGATGTCGTTCAAGAACAGGACCTTTGTGGATTTGGTTGTTTGGACCAATTACAACATAGCAGAAACTTAAAAGTTCATGTCGCTCAAAAGCAGAAGAGTAAGCCTTTTCTGGATTGGGTACAGGACCCTGGACTTTGAGCAACTTGGACTCAAAATCTGACACGATGTAATAGGGACTGGGAATGGTATTAGCATAATTACGAAATCTTACAAACTCATAAGGACCAGGATAATGGAGACCTTGTATTCTATGAGCCCGACAGTCTTCAATATGCCTTGCAACACGTTCCTCCTGTTTTGCCGGAAGATGGGCGCAACATAAATCACACCAAGCAAGGGTGTGCCCGTCTTTTGATGTTTGTTTTGAAAGGAGCCGACTCATGCTAGAAATGTAAAGATAATGAAACGTTTCCCCATCTTCCGACTCCAGATACAGTAATCTGTATGTATCTGGAGCAGTGTTCTGTGGATGGATGGAGCGATGTAATGGAAACACACATTTTTTAGTTTCATCCCATCCAAACACAGGTACACTTACAGTAGGATTTAATTTCTCGAATTTTTTTACGTCTTGCAAACTTAGAGGAAATTTTAAACCGGTAGTATTAAAACTATTAAAATAACGAGCATATTGTGCAGTATCATTTTTTCTGTATTGTTTCACAGGGTCCCCATATTTACCGATCAACAGTGACCAGATGAAACAAAATTCATCCTCATTGTGAATATTGATGGTTGCTTTCTTATTTTGTAGATCTGTTGGTACAGGGAAAGTGCTACCCCCTCCCAGTGGGTTTACTTCCGCAACAAACATTTCAATTTTGCTAACACAATCGAAAACCCAATTGGAACCGCGGTTGCAAAACGCATCAATACTTTCCAGTACTTTCTCACATATTGATCCCCAAAGTCCTTACAAGTCATCTGTTTGAAAAGTAATATGTGAAAAACTGCAGATTGGTACAGTCTGCACATTCGTATCACCTCCATCCAACGTGCATTAATGCATTTCGCAACGAAGTACAACATGAAATCTTATTGTGTTGGAATTCCGAATTTCAACCCATATGATGTCAGAAGCATCAGGATACACATCCATCATGAAGCCTCTGACATCAGTATTGTTTGTTGTGGGAGTATAATCATAACGGCAGATAAGATTTCTTATATACCCCTCATGGAAACGGTTTTCCCTACCTAAACCCTGTTGCTGTTGTATGTTTTCTTGGTTGATGACATTGGCATTAGGGTGAGACCTTCTCATATGCTCATCTAAGAAAATTGTTGCTCCATGTGCCACAGCACAATACCCACATGTCACTCTGAAAGGAAGGAACATAAAATAGATATTTGTTACACCAATTTATCAGATTGAAAAATGATTGGGGAATTTATTAATTTTAAATATATGCCTATTACTACAAAAATTCAAAAATTATTTTACAATTCTTAAAAAAATATATAATAATAAAAGAATATTTAAAATTATATCTGTAATAGTTTAATTGATGTATTCTATAATGTGAATATTTGCATTAAAATGTAAAAAATTATATTTCTTCAAAAACATTTTTGTTTTGATAAAATATATGTATTTAGTTCAACAAATTGAAACAATAAATGCTGTGTACTGAAAACGTTTAACAAAATTCTTACCCATTAGATTCATGAGCAATTTGCTCATGCATCCGTTTCTGCTGGATGATTGGGAATGGGTCTTTGCAGACCTTGCAAGTGTGTCTTGCACGAATGTGGAATAGTAAACGTTTGTTACGATCAAACGACATTTCCTAAAAAAAAAAATTTGAAAGGCCTACGTGGATGGGGCCTTCAGCGGGAGGTTGTGCTGGTAGTTGAGCAGGAGGCTGCACTGATGGTTGAGCAGGAGGTTGTGCTGGTGGCTGAGCAGGAGGTTGGGCTGGTAGTTGAGCTGCTTGATGTTGAGCAGGATGCGCTGGTAGTAGTAAATCACTGAAAAGGAAATTTAAAAATATATAATTATAATTATACATATTACAAATACAAATTTTCATAGCATAAAAACTATTCAATTTGTACAATATTACCATTGAAGTCATGTATAGACTTTGATCTCAAAAGACAAATGCAATTTTTTCTCTGCTATACAGGGGTGAAACCTTTAATATTACGCACTTTCTGTTATACAATATTTACTTTTCATTTTTGAGAGAGGTAAAAAAAAGAGTATAGATGACATAACTTTTCATGAGGAGCGATTTTTTTTAGCTTACAACACACAATGAATTCTTTACACAAAAGAAAATTGAACAAACTAGCGATTATATAATTTAGCAAAAATAGCACGATTTAATGTTAATGTTTTATAGTAATATTAAAAAATTTTATATAGATTTTATCATAGCATATTTGCACACACACACATTGTTATTATTTTGGTTCCTTTTTTATTGTAATATGCGAAGATTTTTGCATAGTGGGAGACAAATGGAAAAAATCTCATTTTTTTTATTTCTCTAAAAAACATGTCAATATACATACAAGCTGCTAAATCACAAAATCTTGACAATGGATTTAAAAAAAACAGATGATTAAAATAAGTATATAGTTATATATAATTTGAATAAAATATGTTAATAATTTTTTTTGGGTGCATATTCACTCCGACAATTGGGGCAAATGATGCGTGGTTGTGATCTAAATCGCTCGAGATCAATCCATTGGGCCAAACAATCTCTATGAAAATGCTTCCCACAGCAATCGACGAAATGGATTTCACGGAGATCACGCATTTCGTCTAAGCAGATGGGACAAATAGGGTGCTGAAAAAAGATAGAGGGAGATGATTAGTTAAAAAAATACATTGTCATTTGTGAGAGTTACGTGTGTTGTTTCAGAGTGTTTTTTTAATATTAACACTATATAATCTGTAAAGCATTGAAAAGTGAAGATATTTCTTCCTCTGTTTGTTATGAATTAGTGGAGAAATATATAAAAAAGATAGGAGTACACATGAACTGTAAAGCTTTAGATGAAATATTATTGAAATGTGAACATATTACTGTCACTGGTTTTTTATTATTTATTATGCATTTTCACACAGCTACATAATGACATGAATTTATGCATCTGTCCGGGTAAAACAAAAGAACAGACACTGTGATTCTCGCTAGTTCTAGATGTGCTTGTATTGCCTTTTTATCCAACAAGTTTCACAAATGCAACATTATTGTATGAAAACAAAGTATATTTACATTTGATTAGGACGGTAATTAGTATCCGAAATGCAGAGCTAGCCACATATCAAAGATACAACCATTCGTGAAGATTATAATCTCTCAATGCATCAGAAAATAAACACTGTTATTATAATAGAAAATATGCTATTCTTTATAAGAAATTGAAGTAGTAATTTTTTGAATATTAAGAAACCAATACAAACAGTAAAAAATCATTTTTTTTATGGAAACTTAAATTTAGTTCATTGCTGCCAATTGAGTGGAGATATACCTCTTGCGGGTCGCTCAAGAAGCAATTGCATTCTTTGTTGCATCAATTCATCGTGCAGCTGCTGAATTGCATATTGTGCCGCTGTTCTTCTGGCCTGATTATTGGCCAGCGGTACAATATTACCTTCATTTACTACAGGAGCAGCATGAACAATTGATGCTCCAGCTTGGCTAGTTGTTGCAGCACCATCTTGAATAACTGGGGGTTGCGATGCTCCAGCTTTAGTATGTGCTGTGACGCCGATACGTATTGGACGAATCCGGCGCACCGCAGTTAATATTGGTCGTGGGGTATTGGGAGCCTGTAATAAGATGAATTTCATTAGTTTTCTAAGAATTGAAGAGGCTTTTACAATTATACTCTAGTTTAAACATTAGTATTTGCGACGAGATAATTTCTTAGATTTATGCTGCGGTGTGGGAAATATTATTTTTAATTAATATCACATTTTTAACATCTAGCGCAGTAATTTTGCAATTTATTCAATTGAAATATGAATTGAATGTAATTTATTAACATTTGATTATTATTGGGATTCATAATATGGCAAAAATTACATGAAGCGAGCTGATGAAATAGCTGATGTACATAAATCAAATTAGTGTGTAAAACTTTGAATACAATATTTATGCAGTTTAGAAATATTTATGCATCAGTGACAACAAACACTGGTCGATATTCATAGTGGATGAACCACCCAAATCCTAGTTTTCTTATATGCAAATGATCATGAGGTAGCTCTTCATAACATATAGAACACAAACCATCAATATCTGAAACACAAGAAATTATTTTGAATATATCTTACGCTAGTGAAAAGTGTTTTTAAATTAGTTTTATTTCTATCTTCATCAACACATTTTCTCCTGCTTATTGTTTGGTAGAAAACATTGCAGAAAATATCCAAAGCCTCAGTAATCGGCCTGAACAGTCATTGTTTCAGTGGTTTTTGGGTCTTCGACTGCAAGACTAAAATTTGACTGACTAACAGCACCTGGCTGTTCACTCTGTTATATTAAAATCAGCATGATTTTCAGTTGTTCACAAGATGATCCCACAGTGGAATCGTTAAGTTTATAAAAGAAAGCTTCCAAAAAAACATAAAAATTTGATATGAACTGACAGTAATTAACATTAAAGACATAGTGTGCTTTGAACAGCACATCCACTGCCTTTAAAAGGCAATTTCCAACGCCAATCACTTTATAATCAAGAACTAAGTAATATGTGTTGGGGTCCTTTGTATGAATTATGTATGGTTGCCTCATTGCATCACTTTTTTCTGCAACCAACTTCTCTAAATCTGCACCATTCTGAAAAACAGAAGAAAATAATGTAATTAAAAAATAAAATATTTTAAAAGCACAGTATAAACCATCATTATAATGATACATATAGATCATGTACTATAATTATGTATTTTAAGAATTTGTTTAGTTTTTCTCAATCTGTATATTAGATCAGTACGTTGTTGAATACTATTTAATCTCACGTTCTTCAATATTCCGGAAGTATCCTATCACTTTCACTGATCACTAATCCCACAACAATTAGGCTGTTAATTTCCTTACACCCTAAAAAGAATCAGCAGATTCCGTGTCTTTTTAAACCTAATTAACATAAAACTTAGATGTATGGTAACTTTTAATGATACTAATATCTAATAATACTTCCATTCTTTAAAGCATTCTGTAAAATAACATACAAATATCATTTTTAGGAAGTTTCAAAATAACATCTCTGGTGAATAATCAATAGCTATTAGAATCAGAGTTCTGCAGTTTCTTAACCCCGGCACAGGGATAAGGCATGATTGCCGTGGATCGCGATGCTGCCTGCTACTTTGAGACCGGTAGTTTTGCGCGGGTCCCAATTGCTGCGGCCTTATTTGCTGTAAGTCAAAAATGCAGCGGTCTTAATTGCATAGTTATTATTTAGGTTGGAACAGCTGTCCTTTGGGGACAACTGGCGAGAATGCCGCCCCTATTAGGTTAAGTTCGGGTAGGTCACTCTCCTGAATTGGATAGGTTAAACTCCTAACTTGGACAGGTCAATCTCCTGAATCGGAGGCCGTACGTTAAACTCCTGATTTGGATAGCTCAATCTCCTGAATCCTATCTAGGTTAATCTTCTGACTTGGGTAGGTCATTATTTCTGAAGGTTAAGATAAAGTTTGGTCAGGTTAAATTTTTCACACTTCTGCAAAAAAGGAAACCTCGATCATTCCAGTCCTCCCGCACTTTGCAAACGGAGCAAATAATACTGTGGGATTTGGCACTTGCGGGAAATAAGACCATGGCATTTGGGACCGCAATAAAACTACCAGCCTCAATGGATAGCTGGCGTCATCGCGGTAGTGGCAACCACACCTAAACCCTTGGCACATGAAGGAGGTTATGTAGTTAGCATTACTCACAATATTACATTAAATATCAAGTTTTATATTACACTGAATATTAGAGGAGTTTATAGGTTCCAACAGTCGGGTGGTTTAGTACCCTTGAAACCCACAAACGGGGGACTGCCTTCACGTATCCAGGAAAGAATGGTATGGGATGGACAGGCACGCGACCACAGTTTTGACCTACAAAGTCTCATCAGGCACCCTACGCCCCGTATCTTGATTCCCCATGAATTTCATGGTGAATGACCTGATAATACCTTATATCTCATCATGGCCTGATGAGACCTTATAGGTCGAAACTGCAGTCTCACGCCTGTCCATCCCATACCATTCTTTCCTGGATACATGAAAGCAGTCCCCCGTTTGTGGGTATCAAGGGTACTAAGCCACCCGACTGTTGGAGCCTATATACTCCTCTAATATTCAGTGCATTATTAAAACTTGAGATTTAATGTAATATTGTGAGTAATACCATTCTTTGATATAAAATTTAATAATTATATTCTCATAAGACTTCAGTTAATGTATTAATATTATGTAGTTAGCATTGCGCTCTGGCAGCACTTTATACCAAGGATTTTAATGGATACTTGATATACCCATTTTAAGAGGCTGCGTGAACCCCAGGAGTGATCAGTAAATTATGGTACTGGTGTCAGTGCAAAATTATGCAATAAAAAAAAATAATGTGGGTTTTTCATTCCGGAATATAATAAAAAAATTATTTTAATAGCATCATGTTCAAGTAGCCTACTGTAACGAGTTTTTGATAAATTGAAGAATATTGATGGTGATCGGAAAAGTTAATTAGGCTTCTGTCATATATTATTCTTAGTCAGAGCGATAGAATTTCTTGATATTATTGTAAATGTCATTAGACTGGCATATCACACTATACTACATTTAAAAATATCAAGTTTTTTTAATAGAATTTATAGCACCATTTTAGCATTTTGTGTATTTTTATAGCAAATGTGTTTAAATGTAGAAAGTGGTTCTAAAAAACGTAATTGGGTCATTCCAGCTCAAGTGATCAAATTTTTTGAAAAATTGTAGCTCACCATCTCTGATTTTGTTGAATTTTTTTATGGGTTGGCATTACCAAAAAATGGTTAGATACCAAATTTTAGGTTCCTACCTTCATTGGGGGCCCTCCCAGCCCCCTCCAAAAATGGCCGTCGGGGGTCAAAAGGGCATTTCTTCTGGAATTATTATCTCAGCTTCTACTTATCAAAAAAACTTCATTCTCATGTCAAATTAAAGGTAATTATATTGTGCACACACCTATATTTTTTTGTTTTGGTATCATCCATTACTTTTTTGGAAATAATTATTAAAAAATGTTAAAAATAGCCCATTTTCAGGAATTTATTATGAAAGTAGGGGACAACTTCATGGTGTAATTTTTTTCAGGTGTGTTAAGAATTAGCCGTAGAACTAACTAAAAAAAATTCAGACTATGATGTTGACCCCCACCCCTTCCATAACGCTCCAAAAGTTGAATTTTTGGCCATTTTAGCCATGTTTGCTACATACAAGTAAGCTGGATATGCCATTTGAAAGGTAATGCAAAACCCTCGCCATACAAGAAAAATCAAGATATGAACTTTGCTCATTCAAGAGATATTAGCTTTCTATTATGGGTCATTTCAATATCAAGTCAACGCAGATTTAAAATGTCATCACAACTAAATTTGTTGAAATTTTAAATGTGTAATTGGTACATGCTCATGGTTACTTCCACCAAATTTCAAGAAATTCCGATCACGCGTTCATGAGTTATAGACTTTTGAATATCCGATTTATTACGTTAGCTGCATTTATCACATTCTGTAAACTGCTCTATCTCCTCAACTATGGCACCTAGAATATTGGTTTTAATGTCATT
>JAQIWE010002900.1:0-12495 GCA_034698565.1 Campodea plusiochaeta | reverse complement strand
AAGCTCTTGGCTGAAATAAAAATAATAAAAGCTCTTGCTCTTGGCTCTAAATGCTAAGGATCTTGGCTGAAATATTGACAATATTCTGTATTTTCATTGTGGATTTGAAACGTATTAGCAAGAAAATGAAAAACACATATGAATCCATTTCTCTCAGAAAGAATATAAAGTGAAACACTTTGTTTGATAATGATATTACATAAATATCGAAATATTATCAGTTATATAGAGTTTTTTATTGGTCTTTATTGCTCCATTTTGACAAACTTTACAAATATGAATCAAAGACCTATGAACTTAAACTATCTATTCAACCTACGAAAACTAATAATACTTTTAGTCTATTTACTGATTTCTAGAAATTTATATTGACGACAGACAGTGTTACAGTAAAACCTTTCACTGTAATTACGGTGTACTATTACATACTACGAATACATTAATGATAAAGGATGCCAGAAACTTTTGGAAACAGAATATGTCCCTTTACAGAAAATTTCACTAAAAAATAATGTTTTGAATGTCATTGGAATATAATCAGTTCCAAGCAGCACCGAAGTATTATTTAACCGTAATGTACTATGTATACTATTAGTCTTAGCAGTGCAGAAATTAAAAAGATAGTTTATTCCGTTATTATGGAGATTTTGAAATAAAACTTTTATTTGTTCCGTTCATTAAAGGGGTATTTTTCCAGCGGGAAACCATTTTTTCCAACACAGCTTATCGGTCTCTTGGGAAAACGATTACAATAGAGAGAAAAAAAGTAAAACAGGATATGTGTGTTGGAAAAGATGGCTTCCCTCTGGAAAAAATACATGTTTAAGATATATATTGTACAAGTATTTTCTTAACCTATTTTTTTACGTGAGAAAAGGTTCATATACTGTATATTTAAATTATTTCATAATATTATTATAACATAAATACATTTCAATACCGCCATTGATTTTAAAAGACAAAACTTCGAAATTATATATCAAATCCCTCTGATTATAATGTATTCCCTTTTGTTAAATTTTCATTCACTAAGACTGCTGATAACCCCTACATTCTCAGCATGTGCTATAGTTTTATTTTGTATCTCTAAAAAAGCTTGTTTTTGACATCATTAACAGTCCTACTGTATTCAATTTCCAGCAGAGAGCTCTAAAGTTACTGGTTTTTGTAAACTATTCTGAATAAATCATTGAACAAAACATTGGAATTAGTGTCAGTAACAGACATTTAAAAATAAAACAGTAGGGCATTGTATATAGTTTACTGTGTTGTTAAAAAATCTATTTGACAACATTACTGTATAGTGTACAGCAGAAAATTGTGCAGGTGAAAAAGGGTTTTCGTTCGAATATTATTACAATATGTTTTATATTATTTTTATACAACCGCATTATACATTATTTATATTTGTATATCTAGTTATATAAATAAACTGTTATTTCCTGTTTAATATTCATTGTTATATAATTCCAGTGCAAAAATGTACATTCGTCATTGTTAATGTAAAAGGGATTATATCTCGTTTTAGCAATCAATAAATTGAAATTGAACTATTCGAAAAATGTTTCTTAAATGGCAAGAAAAGGAATGATAATTTTATATAGAGTACCAGTATGGAGAATCAGTGAAATGGAAGTGTTACAGCAGTGAAACAGTTCTGAAGACATATTCACAACATTGAGGAATATGTCAAACCTCTCCCAAGGTGAGCTAAAAATGTCTTTTAAATTTTTTTTCTAAATATTGAGAATAAAAAATAATTTATTTAATGTGCCACTTCTTTCGGACGTTTGTCTGTATAGTGTTTCCAATATCTTACAAACTCAAACTGGTTATATCTTCAAACTGTTTTGACAGGTAAACCCATTGTTGACCACTTGTTTGGGTGGTTCAAATTGTGTATTTTCTATACAATTCGCAAGTTGGTCAAAGAAAACAAATAACTCAACAAGGATTATCAATTGTTGGAATGTCAAAAACACCCTTGATGGGTTAAACGTTTTACGTCCGTAAGATTTTGGATAAAGTATAACAGCATGTTTTATAACTGGATTAACTGATGACTAACCGCACATGTAGATTACATAACGTTTTGTTGAATTCTCACTTTATTAAGAGTAAATATTTTCTAAACATATAAATTTAAAGCATATAATTGCTAACAAATATTTCCAGAAGTGACACTATTTAGATCAAACTGGAAAACACTTGATGTGAATACATGAGACAGAATCAGCAGATATCGAAGAAAAATTCTGTTAAATTTGACTAATTTCATTTCAATTTCTACAAATGCACCTACTATTAATAAACCTATGAACAAAAACAAAACAAAACTCGTCTAAAATTAATAAATCAGCCATCATATCTCATAAATCACAAACATTTCATATCCCGTTTCCCACGACTGACCATATACCATATAGTATACACCTAACACATAAATTCGCTCCAGCATACATACATATAAAACATTAAAAGGGATATGATAAATTACTTGAGCAGTGACATGACCCCCTCAGAAGTCAATTATCCGGATCTGTGTCTTCATTGGATACGCTACTTTGTGGTCATTTGTATTTTTTTTTTCTTTTTACCCCTGGGGGAAAAATAATATGCTGCGGTCACACTTGGTGTTATTTGACAGTAGAAATAAATAAAAGGATTTTTTATGATGGTGAAGAGAACTGGCTTTGTTTTTATGATCGTTTGAATCTTTGAAAAGGACGGAGGCGTTTTGCAAAAGATATATGTTATATAATGTTTTCAATTCGGTCTCGAATTTTGTTTAGATGTCCTAAACACATCACTGCCCTTTTACTGAGTTTTTAATTGTATATTAGTGAATTTCAAATTCAATAGTAATATAATTTTGGATTCAGCAGTAATTTCTGTTTTAGATGAAAAAAGGACAAAAGGACATTTAAAAGTTTAAAATTTGATTGAAATAGAAGATGTTTTTCGTGTCCAGATTAGGATCTCGATAATGAAGAGAATTTCCCATTAGGCTTGGTTTGTTTCGATTTTGATGAACTGAGGCTCATGTTGGTCTTGACTCGATTGTTAAAAGGTCTCGTCAAGACTCGATCGGAAAAGTTTGTCCGAAGTTAAGCCGGTTTGCTAAAGGCATATTATGTATCGTAATGTAACGTAAAAATATTTTTGGGGAATCCTAACCGATCACTTAAATCACGACTTTTAGCGACTCGTACTCGTCTTGCTAAAGAGTCGAACCCTGTCCCTCGGAAAAATATAATTATAGTCTCTACTGTAGGGTGGGCTCATATTATAGCAACCGCTGCCGTTCTAATCATTGATCACTTTTACTTTCATTTGCCCTTTAAAATCTTGCGACAGCTCAAATTATCATACCGAGATTCTGAATAATGAACTCAACAGTGTTCAACAAAAGATTCCCAAATGACAAAAGAAATCTTTTTAAAAATAACGCTTTTAAGAAGACACCATTATCTCCATTCTTATACCCACTGAACAAAAACTAAAAAAACCTGCTTTGGCACCCCCCATAGTCGCAACTAAATACATTATTGTACGCGTATTAAACCCATTAAATCAAGAATACAAGACTGAGGACATCCTTGCAATAATATAGCTTCATTGTATTTTACACTTTCTTCCCCTTTAAATTAACTAATTCACTTCCCTTACTTTTTTTTTCTTTCAAGAATTTCAAGTAAGGTTCATAAATTATCTCGCGTCGAGTATAGAGGTATAGCAGTATGTGTAAAGAATACGAGATGAGCAAAAATGAATAATGGATTTTTTTTTAAATAGAGATGTAGGATTTTTGATTGTTTTTATTCCCGATGTTATTGACGACCAGTGTCATTCGCTCGCCACGGGTGAGGGTTTGAAATCTGAATTAGGGTTGGGTTTTATCGAAGGATACCACATCTCCTCGGGGTTGACGAAGTAATATTAATGAGGGTTTTATTATTAAAACGGGAATTTTTTACATTTGAACTTTGAAGGATAAATTCGATTTTTAGTTTTGAAGATTCTGTTATGTATTGTAAGATTTTCTGATTAATAGTTCAGTTACTTAAAGTAACTTTTTAAGTTAGTGTACGTTGTCATCGAGTCAAGCCTTTAACAGAAACAGAGACTGTCATACGAAACAGAGAATATTTTTTTTTGTAAGCGAGACGAGACCGACACTATCCTAATTCTTCCTATACGTAGCAGCAATATATTAGCTGATTATAGAACTGTCCCTTGCTGTACTAAAGTTATAAAATACATTTTGTGAATGAGATGCACTTGTAATGATCATAGTAGTAACATAATAATGAATAAAATAAGTCAACCACATTAAAAGTATAAGTAAATATTGTGATGGGAACCGCATAATACCCCCCCCCTTGTAACTTTTCTTCTGAAACGTAGACCCTTGTAAAACAATTTCTTTTGCACAATGGATGTGGTATCATATTTCAAAGTCGCGTAAATTTAGAGGTACGAAAAATGGCACTTCTTTTGTATTTTTTAATTAAGGTAAAAATACTTTTTCTTATAATTGGTATGGGACTATGAGAGAAAAAGTAGATGACATTATAATATACTCTAAGGAATTTCTGAGTAATTATGACATCAAAATGTGGGATGGTAATAACTAACTGTGGTTTAAAGAAAAAAAAATACAAACTATTTCGAATTTCGCAAATTTATCCTGGATATCTGAATTAAAAGTTTCACACATTTACACAAAATCAATTTGCAGCGAGACGGTTCTCATCAGTGAACTGTTAGATTCTTGTCAAATATCGACATAAGTGAATCGAAATATAATTTGAAAACAGGGAACAATAACAACAACAAACAGTCTGCCAAATGCATTTAGTTTATAAGTAAAATCCCTTATTTATTTCAAACAAAGAATTTTCAGTAGTATTTATTTACAAAAAATATCAAGTATTACTGACATTCCACAAAAACTATTAAACCCCAAAAAATAACACAAAGTACCCATAATCAACTAAAAATTCCAACAACTAAATTAACCCATAATAATCATAATGATACAATCATCATAAAAAAAGCTCTCCGACTGACCTATCCCACTTTAATCAAAGTCAGAATAAACTCACACAAAAAATGATCTAATGAAGTAATTTTCACTTCTATTAATCACTAGTAGGAAAACTTTTTTCGGGTCCTATACTGAAAAACAAAAAGATTAATGAGACTATTTTTAATCATTAATGCTCATCATACTCTTTCAACATTCAACCTGTAATATAGTGGCGTAGAAAGAATGGTGGTTTTCAAATATTCATAGGTTTCGACCGATTTTGTTTGAGCGTTTATTCTATTTCATTTTAACAGACAATGATTTTTTTTTACCATTTTTGTTGATTCATTTTCTTTTGAGTTCTCTGAATTTTTAGTTTGTCTTAAATTGCTTCAATTCTTTTCCTTTTAAGTTCTGAAATTTCTAAAAAAAAACATTCTACTACAATTTGTTTGATGAATTTTATGTACAAATTTACATCTGGATGGAATAGTATAATAATGTTTTTTTAATTTCAGAAATTGCAAGATTACTTATAAAAAAAGATTTCTTAGTCACGTTGAATAGATTAACTACAAATAAATCATTTTTGGACAGATGGTTAAAAAATTTCCGAAAGAAATGGAACATTTTACATAATTGATTAAACCAATTTCTGAATATAATCACACAGTTAGAATTTGATTATATCTAAGTTAGCTAAAACTAAAAGCTAGAAATTGTTTAAAACCACAAAAATTGCCACTAAACCATCAAAGTCCCTCTATGCCATCCCAAAAAAACTACACCACTAGCACCACCTTCCCCCCACCCCCTCTTAAAACATCCCCGTCTTTCTCTCCTACCCCCTGCGAAGATATATTGTTGTGTTGGCATTCCAAATAGCCTTAAAAAACGAAGAAATACCTCCTCACCTATCTCTTGCTGTCTTTCCTCTACAGTAACAATGGTATGGTATAGTAGAATATGGAAACAAAAGAAAAATGGCTGAAGAAAGAGGAATTCGATTGATTTTTGGGAGTTTTGGTGGATTTTTGGGAGTGTTTAGAAGAAGTTTGGTGTTGTATTTCAGTGGCCGGAGACAATAACATTGTTTATAGTTCTTCCAAAATCTTACGGACTCAAACTGGTTATGTCTTCAAACTGTTTTGACAGTAAACTCATTGTTGACCACTTGTTTGGATGGTTCAAATTGTGTATTTTCTGTACAATTCGCAGGTTGGTTAAAGAAAACAAATAAGTCAACAAAGGATTATCAATTGTTAGAATGTAAGAAACACCCTTGACGAATTAATCGATTTGGGTCCGTTATAAGATTTTGGAAACACTATAAAATGTTCTCCTTCTCATTTCGACTTCAAAATTTATCACCAGCAATGTTTCTTACCAATTGTCCAATATCTCATTCAAAATTTTCTCATTCATACACACCTAAAGTGTTTAAAGCAGTAAAGTTGGGCACAACTGTGTGCCTAAAGAAAAACTATGCAACTTTTCGACCATTATCTTACTGTTTTCTAACCAAGTTTGTATAATAAAACAAAGGAATAGATGTTGAATTCGTCTAAATAATGTTATGAAAACTAAAAGATAGTGATCAATTACGAGTCTTGACAGATTCTAAAGTTATAAATCATAATTATGTGCCTATCACAGAATCTGGTTTTTTATATATTTGTTTTTAAAACAAGATAATAATTTGATATCACCATAAAAGTTAACAGAGTGAGAAAGAAATTGATCAAATACACTGTATTTTATTACCCATGACCCAGTGGACCTAATGATTAATTGGGTCAGAACGATGGGTGATCTAAAGCTCAATGACTCATCCGGAGATCCAATTCCGATATAACTAATATATGTAAGGAATTTTACTTCTGAGAGACATGGATTCATTATTGTTCAAGTTTTTTGGTATTATGATTGACAAATCCATAAATGAAACAAATATTTTGTTAATATTTTGCTTCTTTTGATGATACATCAATATTAATCCCGGAATACTTCAATATGCTGTAAGTAATTTCAAGACTAATGTTTTAAAACTGAAATAATAAGTTGATATTCGATTCAATCTGATTATACAATTGACGCTTTCAAATATATTTCGTAAACCACAACAAAATTTGAAAATTCATCCTATCACCATCCAAAAAAATCCCTTTCAGCCGACAATATCCTATCCCTATATACAACAAAAACCTCCGAAAAAGGTTAGTGCATCTTTAAATTTGTATATCGACACCAGCACGTGGCAAATGATGAACAAAACCCCTTTTATCACCTCTCAGTAAAAACACATGGCCCTGTGTCGAATCATCATATGGCTCTGGATGCTTTCAATTTATATACGCCATATGAACTGATACTGTATGGCCAAATGGGTTCGGCGTATAACGACGGTAAAAACAGTTTGAGAAAGTTCTTTTTTTTTCATTATGATTTAATAAATCATCTAATCTAATCTGATTGAATAGCAATTATTTTCTGAATTTTGATTATTCAGCTTTGATATAGAGGATTTATCCTGAAACAAAATGTTAATGACTTGATATTTCCACGGTATTTTTTATTATTATGTAGTCAGCGTGAACTGTCGTCCCTGAATTTGATTTTTCTTTAAAGAGGATATAAGATGTTTATTTCAGACCAAAATTAAGTAACATTAAAAAGCAAACGCCATTACTATGTAATAATTAATATTAACTTAAAAGTTTTAAAAATCCTTCTCCTTATTGGACACTATAAGAAGCACAGCCAAATATGTTTCCAAACGCTTAAATTCTTTTATCAACTGCACCATAAAATTTCTAAATGATTCGCAAAATACAAGAGGTTTAATATAAAAAAATACAACAGTGTGTTTAAAACATATAATTTTCAGATACTACACCAAAAATAAAAAAAATCATCCGAAACTATACCAACAGCATACACCGAATTAAATATTACCCTTTTCCACTATTCTTTTGTCCCCTCTATTATCTGCTAAATAGAAGTTTGAAAAGCATTTCTAATCCCATTACAATGTGATATATTGTTGATGGTCCCAAACTGTTACAACATTTTACAATGACGCGGTTTTGAACTTTTGATCTTCAGTCGGTTCCAGTCAATGAGCTACCCGCGGTGAAATTCTTCACGGGTCCAAATTTCACGTACCACCCGTGGTTCGGTGCTAAACACTTTTTTAACTTCATTTTTGTGTCAGGGAATTTTTTTTGGTTGGTTGTAAAGTCTAATGGTGATGGTTTGTGTTATGGTTTTGGGTAAAGGCCAATTGAGATGTGTTTGTGTTATGTTTAAGATTTCAAAGCTTTCCGAAGGTTATGATAACATCATTTTTATTACAAATGGAAGGTGCCTATGGGACGGCATTAAATTTCGGTAGTGATTCACTACATGTTTTGATCAGTAAAATTAGCACACGTATACGAAACAAGAATAATTTCCCTTTCATCACAGATTTAGGAGGGTAGTGTTTCATCTAGAATTTTTCAGGGGTATGGCGCATTCAGGTTAAAGTGGGTACATTTTTACATAATAACAAATTGCCAGGGTACGTGAAATGATCATATAAATCTTTCATTGGCATTTTTAACATCTCTTCCTCAATTTTAGTCCGATTTAAAACGATGTATATATCGACTATATTTTGTTGGTATTTTCGCGAATAAACGGATTTGAAACTTGGGTGTGATTATTATAGCACAAGGGCGCCCTAGAGGTAGGACAGGGCGCTGCGCCCTTCTAAAATGCTCTAAATGAGACAATATAGAAGGGCAATATCTTTCTGTTCGAACATTCTTTAAACTTAATTAATTAACTATTGAATTCAAAGGAAATATTTTTAAATATAACAATATTAATTCAAATATCAAAGGGTATTATTTCAATAGCAGAAATGTACGGAATATTGTATATTGATAGAAATGAAAAGCCGAATTCCGTAAAAAGCACTCTGTATATTATAGGGCATTGCTCAACATGTTTCAAATTAAACAATTCTTCATCAGTGGTACATCTATGAGTACAAAAGAAAAGTAGCTTGAAACTGTAAATAATGGCATTTGATTTTTATACTGCAATATGAATTTTGTGCACTTGCTGTTCTGTATTTAAAATAATAACAACACTACACCTTTCATTTAAAAACATATTGTAAAAGTAGTAATTTGTAATAAGTCTTCCAAACAGATACATTATTTTTAAACTCTCGTTTCTCCGATCACTCCAAATCTAGTTCCAAATCTATTCGCGCCGAAGCGATGTCGCTGAAGAACGTCCTCCTACTCTTTCCGGTCCATTAGAAACGTTATGAATGCCAAAGGGTGAGAAGTGTTGTCAACCTCTTTTGTCTTCCGCCATGTTTTGTTCGTTTCTTTTCAAGTGTCAAAGAGTTAAAAGAAACACTGCATTGTTTTGTGTGATAAGGAGGTAGTAACTTCGAGTTTTTTATAATAAGATGGGGAAAGAGGTATAGTGTATTTACAAACATTATTTCCACCGGTATATCATTTGAATTTACAAAAACATGACTTAAGAAGATAACTGTCAAAATACAGTGTGTTTACATGTACTTACAATTACCTAACAATAGGTATATGAACAGAGGGATTAAAACTGCAATGGAAAGTTACCCATCTCAAGGATAAACCAGTCGCTTTGATTTGCCGGTGGAAATAATGTTTGTGAACGGACTATATACTGTGTTTGTTCTGTGTCAGATGTTTTAGTTTCCTTTTTGCTAATATTGTTGCTCTTAACCGCAGAGTAACCGAATTTAAATTTTATTGTACTCAATGTCAATGGATAATTCTTTCATGGAAATTAAATTCTAAACAAAATATCTCCAGAACTGCTGTTTCTATTCTCATTTATTAATTTTCATTTAATAAATTAGGGTCATATATTAAACATAAAATATAATTAGGGTAAGATCGATATTTGTAACATCCCAGGTTTCAACCGATAGAACAGTTCACTTGTATATAATATTGTTGACTTCAAAAATTGTGACTAGCCAACTACTAATTGAAACTTCTAATTATCGAAAGTAAGAATGGAAAAAAGAAGAAGAAACGAAAGAAAAACCAACATTTTCTTTCGTTTCTTCTTTTTTTTCCCACTCTGATGAAGTCCTATTGAACTTCGAAACCTAGGTCAGTGTAAACTTTTCCAATATGCAGAAAAAAACCATTCTTTCGTTCGATAATTGTAAGAAAACCTGTAGTCCATTGTATTTATTGAGACATCACTGAAAAAAAATTCAAAACAATACTTTTTTTTAGCAAATGTCGTGATAAAATGCTTAATCGATAGCTTCATATTTAGAATTTTAATATGCAAAACTGAGTAAATTTCTTTCAAAACACTAAGCAGCTTTCGACTTACTTGGATACAAGAAGTAAAGTATCTTTTTATTCCCAATACCTTAGAAAGAACCTATAAAAACACCTTTATATACCCACTCCTTTAGAAACCACACAATAATAGTTCAAGTAAAATCCTGACTTTTTACTTTTCAATAAAAAAAAACACGTAAACACCAAATAACACAAAAAACCTTTATATATGTGATACCAACTTCAAGTCGTCTTCAGAGCAAAAATCCTTTCCTTACAGTACAAAACGCTTTATTTGCGGATTTACGGACTCATTGCTGTAGAAAACTGATAACTCTGAAATGTTGTTTTGTATTCTTTTCCTTCCTTTTGTTGGGATATATTCGAACGTTTTGTCAAAAGACGGATTGAAATGAAAAAGAAGCTACCACGGTGGATGTTTATATGTTTTTGAGATAAGAATTGAAATGCGCGTTCGTTCGTATAGTTCTGACAGAAAAACCTTTTGACATGAAAGAAATAAGGATGTAATGTGGATTTTAGGTAACAGAATGGAACGTGAAGGATGTTGTGTGTAAATTTGTTTCCAGTATAGTGTAAAAATTTCGATTGATGAAGAAATGGTAAAATACAAGAGTAAATGTAAATGAACTGTTTTTAACAATACTCTTATATGTCCATTTTTAATACTTGCAGTGTTATAACAGAAGAGATTTCCAAAACACAGATCGAAATAATAAATACGGTTTCCATTATAATCAAAACAATAAAATTATGTACTCGTAGTAATCAAAGTGTGATGGTAATGTAAACTGTATTACGTGATTATCATTTCTTAGCTTACACGTTGCAAATCCACAATGAAAATACACTGGAATATTGTCAATATTTCAGCCAAGACCCTTACCTTTTATCAAGACATTAAATGCATTTACAAATAAATATGCAGTAGAGCACAGGAAATTATGAAAAAAGGAAATACAATCATGAATGATAAAGCAGGTCCTTACAATTTAAATAATTGGTCTCATCTCATCAACAAACTATGCACTTAATGCTTATATTCCTTTCAACTACTGTACATTTATTTGTAAATGTATTATTTAATGTCTTGACAAAAGCTAAGGGTTTTAGCTGAAATATTGACAATATTCTGTATTTTAATTGTGGATTTGAAACGTAATAGCCAGAATATGATAAACAACTTCATGTATACTGTATTTTATTTAATGTTTGCGCATTACTACTATTATAAGTATATGTGTTAATTTCATTCAATTTTATGTTATAATGATTCTTATTGCAAAAAGTAATATACACAATATGTTATGCAAATTTCTGAAAGGTAATGTATAGGAAATATTAATCTATATCAAAAGAAATAAAACCCAAATGACTTCATCTCTATATGCAAATTATTATATGGCAATGATGCATATAGTTATAGAGTAGCTCACAGTTTTAATTGTACACGTCATACCCCTCGTGAATGCCTTCAACCAATCATATAGCTACCGATGAAAAAAATATATATTTAGCTATGATATGTTGAAGGCTATCACGTGGTATATGACGTGTACACATTAAAATTCTAAATAATAGCGACATTACAGTGTTCAGTCCAAGGGCGTCATTCGGGGGCCCTTGAGGTTTCAATTTTAGAAAAAAAGAAAAGAAAAATATAGAAAAAAATCCAAAATTGTTCTAAAATATAGCTAAATTTCCGTTAAAATGTGCGAAACATTTAATTTTTCTGAAAAATGTCCAAATTTCCAAAAATTGCTTAAAATCGGTGATTTTCTTTTAATGAAAAGCACAAAAATTTTGTGCTCGGGCCTCGCGTTCGTATTACTATTTATGGATATTTCCACCCCCCCCCCCACCCCCCATTGGCAAAAGTTGAAACCCCTGGTTCAGTCTTTATTATTTATCTTACCTTGCGTCTCTTTACTTACACCTGCGCCTTTGGAAACCTGTGGAAAATATGAAATAATTGACAGTAATACAGTACATATGAATAAGTAAGTAAATATTAGACAGCTTTGTGTCTCCGCAATTTGACCAAGTCCACTGTGGAGACAGCAAGTTCCCTATTTAAAAGTTTGTCCACTTCAT
>JAQIWE010002899.1:0-12496 GCA_034698565.1 Campodea plusiochaeta | reverse complement strand
AATGTTTTTTAATAATGTAAGGCACAAGAAAATTACAGAAAACGAAAAATTCATTAGGTGCAGGTAACCCTTTAAATCTTTGTTATAGTTTTTCTTCTGTTTTCGCTCACGTATTTGTAATTTTTTGTTTACTTTTTTCCTGCATCAGTTCCCTCATCTTGATATATAACTATCTCATTTTGTGTATATAGACCAGTAGCAAAGTTTAGGGGTGGTTTCCTTCTTATCAAAAAGAGCCGCCGCCCTTAGCGATACAATTTAGTTGTGGGTTATTTTTTGTTCCCTAAAATTAGTCACAACGATGCTATTTTATTCTTCACTAAAGGAAAATATAAGTGATTACTTGAGGCGTGACTCATTCTTTGTAAATTAGTGTACATCTAGAAATCTCAAAAATGATTTTAAAAGATTTCAGAACATTGCCAAGATTTCTAAAGATATCAAATGACTATCATAATTTTTTTGTCTTTAGTAGATTTCAATCTAGAAAATGAATTTTTGGATTAAAAAAAGTTAGAAAAGATATTTCTGATTATTTTTATTTTTGGTATTCTGAAATGAGTCATCTCTCGAAAGCCTATTATTATTTTCATTTCACACAAGAAAAACGTAAGAGTCATGGCATCTGCCATTATTTCGACAATGGATATGCTTGTTAACTCTTACCCCATACAGCGAAAGTAAAAGATATTTCCACCACCGAATTTTATATACAAGCCAACAGCTTCCGAATACATGACTCTATAACGGTAGCACTACAGTTTTTTCATAAAACCAGAAATAACACTTAATAAACGGCATCTTAAACTTTTAACGGTACGATATAATTCAGTTAACACAAACGATCAAAAAATAATGTAAAGAACCATCATCCACTTCAAAAACATGCTTCCTCTTTTTTCCTTTTTTTCGGAGTTTCAAGTAGACCCTCATATAAAGATTTCAACAGGTGCATAGCGAGGGATCTCTAGTATACTGGGTACTCTTATTTGTCATCATGTAGAGCACCTTTTCTTTTATTTATTTTTTGATAGGGGAATATAGACCGAAAGAACAATGCTAGTGTAAACAGGTGATGTTAGTAACAGTTTTTTCGTGGAACCTACGGGCTCTGAGTCAAAGAAATCGTCGGTTTTTCTTCGTATTATGAAATTGGTGTAGAAGGGTCCTCCACAACGAAAGTGAAAAAGGGAAATAATAATGACAAATGATGTTACACATTTCTCTACATTTCGAAATATAAAGAAAACGTGATGTCATTTGTGAGTTTAATTAAATAGGTTTAATAGAAGACTGTAAAGGAAATTTGAAATTGATTAATTTTTCAATTATCATATGAGGTTTCACTAAGGTCTTCACACTAACGAAGTAAAAAAAAATATATAGAAGAAGAAATTCACCTCAAGTGGAACTTTTTTTTTTTTTTACAATCTTCAAAATTTGGCATCATCAGTGAAATAATAATTAATCTTTTTAAGAATTATTATATTTATATGCTAGTGAATAATGATAATTATAATAAGCTGCAATAAATTTAATAACACTGTGTAATAAAATATAACCTTATTATGAATATCAAATATGCTGAATCACCTATCCATTAGCACTTTCAAAGTCTAATAAACACCAAGAAAATGTTATAATTATTAAATAATTATAGTTTTAAAGTGCAACACACATTTCCAAAAATGAAGGATTATCCTAAATTATAACATACATAACAACCAAAGCATAACCAAAATATTTACAATTTGTTAATTACTCGAAACAAATTCGCACTTCTTTTTGCTTTTGATCCAGTTTTTGTTTTTCTGAATAAAGGAAATTCGGTGTTTCAATACGTGTTATCACGTTTGTATGGGCTTGGCGTGGCACGGAATCAAAAATTCGCTATGCACTTTTCTTTTGGGTCGAAACAAGATTCCATTAAAAAATTGCATTATAACGTGAGACAAAATGAATTACAGTTTCTTTCGTTAAAATTCTTCTAATTAACGGTTAGAACTATTTTCAATGTGTAATATCGAAGTTGAACTTAACGGGTTTTGGAATTGCGATCACCTATCACGAAAGCTTGTCGAATAATATCAGTCTTTTAATTAAGGTCAGTGGTAAAATGCACAAATGAATGAGAATTGTCAATATTTGATTACATATTTCTAAGACTGCTTTTTGAAAGGTTAAAGATGTGTTTGGACAGTTATCTGCTTGAATAGAAATGAATGACCATGTGTGAACAGGGATAATGTTTAGTTTTGGTCAATAATCTTCAAGGGACTTCCGTGGATTTAGATAGTATTAGCCGGTTTTATTTATTTATTTTGTTGTTCGAAAATTTTTAATATTTATTTCCTGATGTTTTTTTTTCTATTCGGTGAGGTGATTTGGGGAAAATTTACTAAAGTTGGTTTTGACATCGAAGACGTTATGTAATTATATTGAAATTCAATTTATTTTATGTATATTTACGAATAATGCTGGACAGAACCGAACCGAAATACTCTAAAGCAAATGCATTATTATTTTTAAAGAATTTCATTTGTTTACATAATAATATTGGTAATAATGTTTTAGTATAATTATTTTAAATGATCTACAACTTATATACAATTAGGTAATAAACTTTACAAAACAAAATTTAAACTTAACATATCGTTTTCATTTTGGTCTGATTTAGCGTAATTTTTTTTAGAGTTTCAAAGGAAATAAAACTAAAAAATCATCCCCTTGGATGTCGTGCTATTTTAATCTCTCCTGATGTTTTGTTCCATTTAAATATGAACATCCCCTACTTCTGAAGCGGAACGATAGGGCGGTGCTCTGATTTAGACACCCAAAACAGTTGAAATGTTTTTTAAGTGAGACTGTAGAATCTCTCAGCCCCAGGGACGGATGTGAGGACTTTTAATTTTTGCTTTCTTTTGGAGTTACGCCTTTCTGTGGTGCATTCATGTGAAGAAGCAGGTTCTTTTGTGCAACGAAAATATTAAGAAAATGTCAAAAAACTGCTTCTTTTAAATTTGATGCTTGAATAAATTAAAATTATATAGTGACATAATCACTGAACTTGAAACAGAGGTTTATCTGCTTTTCAAAATATTTTTAAAATAGTTTTTGCAGGTACTTGTTTATATATAAAAAACATTCTGCTAATATTAGATAGTGCATATTAAGGCACTCCACTTACTTTCTATTTATAATAAAATATCAAATTTATTCTATCAATTTTTGAAATAACAAATTAATTATCATAAATAATTAGGTGAACAGCAGTAATTATTTTTGACCATAAACTGTAGTTTCTTCATACCATATTACGAATACAAAATTATTACAGAAGTGGATTAAAATAGAGAATTGTAGCAACATTAATTTAATGTCAAGGACAGAACTATTCTACTTTTATATTATTTTTTAAACTATACGAAATAAGTGTTCTCCATCTTTGAATTTGAAAGAAAAAAAAAGAGAAGAAAATATTCTTTTACTCTGATTTAATCACGCTGAACTCTCATAATCTTCCTTTTTAAAAAATAACATTTTATGTAGGCACTCACCTGCGAAGCTACGATAGCCGATGATTTATTTTTTATTGCCCAAATAATACCGTTGAAATGCAGTAAAATATTTTAGTTAGGAATAATCATTAGTTCGTTTTGTGGAGCCGTACGGCTCTCTACAGTTTATTAGAAAAATATGGGCGGAATTCTCAACATTACAAAAAAAGATGTAAGTGAAACTTCTGTGTTTGTTCGCATGTTACTTCTTTTTGTGACATGTAAAACTATGTTACTGTGTTAGTTCCCCATGCGTGCGTAAATATTACTAAAAGTGGAGTTACGTTACTTTCTTTATCAGTGTCATGCTATGCTATTTTCTGCTCTGCAGGTGGCCCGCGTCAATTTGTTACCATATAGGCCTATGCAAAATCGGGCTCAGTTTGTCCTTTGGTCGACAGATATACTGTTGTTTTCCGACTTGTTTTGGACATAATACCGCGACCTCGAGATGCTGCTGAAAATATTACTGCAAATAATTCGCGAATCGTAATATTTTTCAGCCCTCCTACGATAGTTCTGGACTTCCATTGCAATTTGTACTACAAATGTCTACGATGACCTTAATTTGAAACATGTTTACATAATATGGAGGTTGACACTTCAAAGTGTGTTAGATTTTTCGTGGTTTTAATTTTTTTCTGTTCTTATTTCCAGGCTCAGTATCGTTTAAGTGACGTCGACATGCGGTTGTTCCGGAGGAATGGTTCTGAGATCCAAGACCCCCAATTAGTGAGTTTATCGCCACTGAGAACAGAGGTTGATATCGATACCAAAATCGATGAAGTGGATCAAGAAAGCGATAGAGAAGACGAGTCTGGAAAACCAAAAGGTATGGGGCACGTGTGATACTGTGTATTTAGGAACGCAGCCGTGCGTTTGAATTTTGTCATCTGAATTGCAGCTATATGGCGTTACGCTCTTACATTATGCGGTAAAACTTTCGTTACTATAATTTTATTCTTGAAATCTAAGTCACTTTTTACTTCTGTTTGTGAAGAAAGTAAAATCTGGGTTGTAATTATAGGGAAATTTTATGACTGCTGCATTCGTGACATTGAAATAATTGCAGTATCTTTTTCTTTAATTGAAAAGAAATTTTGCCAATTCTCACAATACTATTTGCATTTCAAAGATTATTATATTATACTTCACATTTGATAAACTCTTGTATCCAACATACATAATAATTAATAGTCAATGTTTTAATTGTATCTTTTTTTGTTTTAGGTTTATCGACTTGGGGAAAACGAGTTGGTCGAAAATGGGAGCAATTGAAACGAAGCGAATCAACCGAGAGACTACAAACGGTCGTCGCGGCTGCAACAAATACCGGTAGAAGACGACATTGGCATCCTCATAAACAAAACCGAAAAGTCGGTCGTGTCGAATCGCTGCGAAATCTCTTCACCAGATCATCGGACGGTTCGATCAAACGAGTCGACACATCGAGTAAAGTCGATAAAGAAACGAGTACAGACGATATATTTAAAACACCACTAATACAGAAAACCGATTTGCGATTAAGCGGAAGAAAAATATCCGATTCAACACCAAGACCGCCAAAAATAACCGTTCCAAAGAAAGCATCGAGTTGTGAAAACATATCGTCAATCGGGAACACACCTCAATCGAAAAAGAACCAATTTCCATACGCCTATATCCGATCAAGACTATCGGTGGTGCCAGAGGACAACGGTGGCAGTGTCGTGAACAAAAACAAAATTCAATCCAGATTATCAATGGCCGAAAACCGACACGGTAGCACTGGAGATCTACTTGACCAACGAGATACGATGTCAATAAAATCGGAACCTCGACAAACAAGATTGAAAAGCAGGATTGCACTTCAAAATATGAGAAAAACGGTGTCAGTGGTCGACTTGACTCTAC
The DNA here is from genome assembly GCA_034698565.1 of Campodea plusiochaeta. Lineage (NCBI taxonomy): Eukaryota > Metazoa > Arthropoda > Diplura > Rhabdura > Campodeidae > Campodea > Campodea plusiochaeta. The sequence goes on along the minus strand of JAQIWE010002899.1, from coordinate 7,046 downwards.
AAGGGAAATATACAGTAAGTAGTTCACCAACTAAATCAAAATAAATAACTTGTTGGAAGTATATGGTGATTTAGATGATATTTACTGATGAGATTTCCTGTATTTCTTCATATGGTACTTTCGTGAAAGTTGTATTATTAAAGTATAATGTGAAGTAGTTCTTGTTTTATGATCGTTAAATTTTGATTGAGTATGTGTAATTGAAAACGTAAGGAATGAAGATTATACTGAAGAAAGTGAAACGTCAATAAAAATAATTTGATATAAGAAGATACAATTTTTTCCAAATAGTCATGTTTGTTTGAAATATTCTTTTGAAAAATTCACATATAAGTGACGAAGTTAGTTACATTTTGAAGATATCAAGACTTAATATTTTTATTAGGTTTTCTATTATTTTAATTGATACTTTGTGTATGTTATTTAAATTTTTCATTGTAGTTAATAAAATAACTTCATTGGGCAATCAATAAAAATTCTAATCAATTATTTTCCTTCATTTCAGGAGGGCACAGTTGGTCTACGTTCTGAGGAAAGCGGTTACGACAGTGATTCAACTCGAACGGGCGCCGAATCACCAAACACACCTATCCACCCTCTCCGATTATCGAAATCGAGCGACATGCTCGGCTTCCGACTCGACTGCTCAGACAGCGCCGATTCCGCCTCATTCACCGAATCCGAGTGCTCGAGCAAAGACGGAGAAACCTTTGAAGTCACCGAGTATAACAACAAAAAGGAAGATACTTTCACCAGTAAAAGCAATGGTCTACAGGAGGCGAGTGATGACATTAAATTCGTGACTACGCGGCAGTTCAAACTTCTCAGATTGCAGAAGGAAGGCGAATTAGGTTTATCCGTAGAGGAGGCGCACAACGGCTACAAAGTTGCCCACATTACGTCCGGAGGCTTCGCAGAAAGGTACCGTTCGTTTCGTTTTCGTTTCTGACCAGGTGTTATGTAGTTAAATAAATATAGTTGCTCCGTAAAAGTGATTCGTCATTCTTCTTTAAGGGACTATTGTTGCATATTCGTTAAGTAACGTTTCATTTTGATTCATTACGTAACGAGTGCTTTTGTTACTTTAGAATTTGTATACTGGGTGTTTTGAAAGAATTTGTTTTTCTGACAAATTCCATGGTAATTAAGTCTTTTTAGATTTTGTGAATACGCTTTAGTACATTTACGAGAGGCCACTTCTTAAAAGGAATTCAAGATAACAGTATCATATAGTTTGTTAAAGGGGAATCAAGATAAAAAAAAAGCACCAATTTGAAACAGTTTGATAGGTTTTTCTTGGGTTTATTTTTAACTTACCAATAATTTTGCTGTTAAAAAATAGTGATCAGAATATACACAGAGATATCCTATTATTTTGTAAATTCATTATTGTTAAAAAAATTCTGACATTTTAAATTTTACCTTATTTACATGCATAAGATCAGTAAACTATTTTTAGAACATACCGAGAACGTAAATATGTATTATCGCAATAAAGCATGTTAGGTTTTGAAGACTTCAATTTTTCTTTATTTAAACCAGCAGTTATATACTAACCTAATTTTTATTGACAATAAAAACAAACAATAGTGAAAATATTGACATCATGAATCAATATTCATACTAGTTCAATACTATAGAAGAAAATTAACGTCGTTCAAATACTTTTTGCTTTAGCTAAATCATGTTTTATTGTTATAAAATAAATTAGATCTCTTTGAAAGTTCTGACCTAGAAATTCCTTCCTTTTCAGTGATGGTCGCATTCAACTTGGTGATGAGATAATCAACATCGACGGCCAACACGTTCGCGATTGTACGTTAACGGAAGTCCAACAGTTACTACAAAGTGATAACCAATCACTGGACATTGTTATTGCAAGAAACGGTAATCCCGTTAGTGAAGAAAAAGAAACAAAACCTGTCGATCGAGTTCCGAATATCGGTTGCAGAAGGATTTTGAACAAACGAGCGCTACCGAAACCTCGACCAAAATCGATGTTTCACGATACAAACTTAGAAGAAACCACGAACGAAACTGTAATTCCCGAAGCAACGACAACGACGACTCATCAAAAATCATCGAGAAGTATCAGCGCGCCGACGGGACCAACGGAGTTAACGGGCATGCGCAAATTCTCAAAGTGTCGCGGTAAAAATTTACGCCCGAGACCGCAATCGTTATATGTGACGTATTTTACAGTGACTTTCGAGAAGGGATGTGGACGTAAAAGTCTCGGTTTCAGTATCGTTGGAGGGCAAGATTCAGCGAAAGGAAATATGGGTATTTTCGTCAAAACGATATTACCAAATGGTCAAGCAATGGAGGAGGGAAGGCTCAAAGAAGGTAATTAAACTCAAAAGCAATATTACTTTGAAAAGATATAGAAAAATTAATTTAATTTTATACATGAAACATATTTTCTGAGTTCATTTTGTTAGAAGAAAAACGAGAAAGGGAAAGAACATTTCATTCACTTATACAGTATGATATATTGGGGAATCGTCCCCTCTCGAACTGAAATTTAACTTGGTTATTCTACCATTGAAAATGTCAGAAAATACAAGATATTTAATTCGTACCAATAATTTCAAGATGTTTACATTTTATTCTTATGCGTACAAACTTAATATAAAATTATAATAATTGTGTACAACTACATATTTAAAAATGTAATTAATAGAATAATGAACGAGTCAAGAACTTCTTCACTTTCAAACCACGAGATATTTCAATACTTTCAGAGCAAGTCACTAATATTATCTAATATTGTTATAAATATTCTGATTAAATATTTTTGAAATATAATATGACGTTTTACTTCTATTGCTTTTTATATTAAATAATTCAATATAAAATATTCTGATGATATTCCTAAACGATGTTTTATAATACGTCCTATTTTAATTTGAACAAATTACTAAAATATATATATATATTTTTTTTCAGGAGATGAAATAGTAGCTGTGAATGGGGAGCCATTTGAAGGTTTAACTCATACTGAAGCCATCAGTGTATTCAAATCCATCAAAAGTGGAACTGTCATGTTACATGTGGCCAGGAGGGACGCAGCACAGAAAAGGTGAGGAAAAAAAACTGAAATAATACAAAATATTGGTAGAGAGATATTTAGTTATAACAATACTGAATAATTTACTATACTAATGTTACTAAATAACTCAATAATATAATACTGAATAACTCAATTTCAAGAAAAATATCTTGAAGTTTTATGAACTTTAGAGTTTACAAGACGGAAAAAACTTCAGTTGATTTTTCTATATATAACATTGAATCTATTGAAGAAAATGATAATATTGAAATAAATTGACAGATTAATTAAAATGAGAATCACAGAACAACAACTTGAAAATTATTTTGACAAATTTGCAAAAATGAAATTTAAACTATAATGTAAATTTTACATCACTCTGGGAATATTTTGGGAATACATTCTCTGGGAATATTTTGAATTAATACGTTTTTTACTGCTAAATATTAATGACAATATTTTTTTATCTTTGCAGAGATTCCAAATCTAAATCTTGCGAAGATCTGGAGAAAATGGAATAAGCTGAGCCTATTCTTCATATCTTCTTCACATCTTCTCTTCATTCTCCAACTGTCTGAAGCAATTTTTGAAAGAAAATTGTCCCTCCTTCAAGACACTATTTATTAAACTTTGAGCACACCTTCATCTGTCCTCGACGTTACCATTTTATCTTGCTCGTTTCTAGTCAAATATAACTAAAACCTAATAATATTAATTACAACTGATATCACAAATATATTTCTATTAATGTTCATGACAATCTTAAAAATAATGCTTTTACCAAAGATTATGGGGTTACATAATTTTATTGTAAATATATTACACTTTATATGATTTTGTTATAATAAAAAATTGTTTTTTAAATTAAGATCGCTATACCTTATTTATTTTCCCATGGTTTGTGTCCCCTTTAAGAAAGTTCTCAGATTTTTTCACACGGAAAAAGGGCTAAGATCTTACGAGTCCGAAGCATAAAGGCACCTGCTTTAGACTTGAAATCAGTGGCGTTCCGTGTGTATATCTCATTTGCCATATGTTATTTTTATTGCTCTTGAAGAGATTTTAATTAATAAGTTGGTTGTAAAAAAGAGGGTGAAACCATGACGAATTACTTCATTTAAGAAACATCTCAAGTTGTGGAAATGTTTAGTTTAAGTTGCTTTTTGCTAGAGAAGAAATTATTACTGTAGTTTAATTAATCGTATGATATGTTGTAGAATTTAACTCTCAATATTTTAACAGGTTGAAAAGAGAGACAGTATAATATTATGATTCCTAATTTTTATAAGTTTAGTATAATTTTCTTGGAAATGGTAATATTTTTTGGATAAATAATAAATTACATTATGTTCCAATCAAAATTGGACATAAAAACAATAGAACAACTATTATTTTAAATTAAATTATCAGAAGGTTTTGCAAAGGACTATATATTATAAATGAAATGATTTTAACTGACTACTTTGCATTGGAAAAATAAATTAAGACCAAGAAAAATGTCGGCTCAAGTGGGACTCGAACCGACGACCTTGGTTAATTTATTTTTCCAATGCAAACTACTAGTCAGTTAAAATTATTTCATTTATAATAAGAACAACTAATTTTGAAGTTTCATAACTTTGGTACAAAAAATTTGTTTCAATTGGAAACACAACATTCTAAAAATAACGTTATGTAGCATCCTTATGTCCAAACATCCAATAATTAATATATCCACCAGTATATTTAGGGAAAGATCCATGCAGCTGTCTGATGCCTCATAACGTATTACAGTAGTAGACCCCTTGGGGTGACAGACTATAACGTTCATCTTTTAATAGTTATTATTGGTATATTTTTAGACTTGAAATATGTATTGAGTACAAATATTTTCAATAGGTTACTGCAGATGTTTTGAAGTTTTCGTTGGTGTACTACTAAATATTTATAGTTTTCTAAAGTGTAAAAACATAAGTCGAAAGCTATATCCGCATAGACCATAAGCAAAAAATGTAGCAAAATAATAATGCTGTCACTATTGTACATAATAAAGCAATACAAATTATAGTGTTAAAGAAATAACATCAAATTCCAACAAATTTATTTTCACAAAATGAAGAAAAATAAAATCTAAACAGACGTTCCGAAAGTACAGTAGTTTGCTAAATATAATTTATAATTATACAGAGATATATATACAGACGTAATAAGGTTATGAGGATGACAATTTTATAAATTTCTATAAAATTCCAATATTCAGTATTATAAATTTTATCATTCATTTTTAACCTTTTCGTACTTTTGCAGTAAGATTGTGAATAGACAAGATAATCCAGAATTTTATTCAAATTAAGTAAATTTTGTAGAGCTGTTTTTCGTATTTTCATTTATCATATATTACTGGAAAATATCAGCTGATTGTGAAGTTGGTTTGCAATAAACTCTTGAGTGGACGAGAATAAAAATTTCACAGGAAGAAAAACATGTAAGAATTAAATCGGTTGAGAATTGCATGTCAAGTTTTCGAAAAGACGTTTTGTGTGTGCAAACATTTCCTTTTTCCCACTTCCTTTACTCCAAGAAAAGGAAAACTTCAATAAAATATTTCAGCAGGTGAATAATTATTATTAGACGGTACGAAAATCTACAGGTGGAAAATTGCTTTTTAACAAAAAAATTATATAATTTACTATTAAAGGCCCATTTTTTTTACAGCATGACATCCCGTTTTCCAACACAGTTATAGATCTCTTGAAAGATTGAGCATAATAGAGAACAAAGAAAGTGAAACGGTACTTGTGTGTTGGAAAACGCTACCTCCCGCTGAAAAAAGATACACTGACACCAAGTACAGAAATAAATGTGAATTCAATAAACACAACTTGCTCAGTCTTTTCTTATTGTAAAACTATTCTATTACTTGCTGAAGAAAAGTAGTCAACATTGACATAGACAGTTTTTAAATAGAAACATGTAGTTGTGAATAAATGATATTTTAATGAATTTAAATAGCTTCACAAGCAATTAAAAATAATTATTACTGGACCAGAATAATTATTACTGGATCAGTTCAATTGAATAAGTATTACTGGATCAGTTCAATTGAATAAGTATTACTGGATCAGTTCAATTGAAATTTTGTGAAGTTATTTAAATGCACTAAATGATCATGTATTCAAAATTAGAAGTTTCCATGATCAAAAATAATTCTAACGACGACGTATCAGTAAGCAGTATGAAAAAAAAAAATCCAATAAAAAATAAATAATGAACCACCGTCCTAGAGTCATCTGTTACAAATCCGCTACTGATGCTCTTTATTTAAAACCAGAGCAAAAAGTGTTGAGAGGAAATAAGGTATTACTATCATCGAGTTGATATTTATAGGATGATGTGTTGGTAACCACAAAACATTGGAGTATATGTTTCATGAGGTAATTATGGTGATTTAAAATCTGTCAGGATATAATCTCTGGGAAGAATGGGACGGTAGCAGAAAAGAGGATGGGAAAATGAGAGCAATGGTCTCAACAGTCACCACATTAATTTTAAACTTGACGTAGTTTCTCAGATCATCATTAGACATAAAGTCGCAAAAATGTATTTGTAATATAGAATGCAAACTATTTGCAATATAAAAAATAAAGGAATTGGAAAAAAAAACTGGCACATCTCAGAATATTAATTTTAATATCAATTTTTTTTATTATATTACGTTGAATATTACAGAATTTTAAGAACAACAGTCGGATAGTTTATTAGTACCCTCGATTACCCCCAAAAACGTAACTGCCTTCACCTACCGAGGAAAGAGTAGTAAAGATATGAAGAAGAGTACGATTGCTGTTTCGATCCATAATAAGAAGTGGAGAAAATAATATTCTTAATTGTATAGTTTGCTACGAATCAACGCATCACTGATTCCTGCAGGAAGCTTTATTATTTAAAATATTTAGAGTTGTTTGGTTCTGTTGAGGATCTTCTTAATTATTAATAATAGGCTTCTTCTCAACAA
>JAQIWE010002898.1:0-12499 GCA_034698565.1 Campodea plusiochaeta | reverse complement strand
ATTATTATTATTATTAGTGGTCTGTTAAGGTCGCATCTATATTAACGGCGATGGCGTTTAATTCTACTTGTTTTTTAATTGTGGTCGTGAGAATAAAGATAAATACGAGCGTAAAATCTTCGGCGGAACTCACAATATTTTATAGCAGTAACTCACAGGCTCAACCAGGAGAATTGTTATGCCACTGTTAAAATTAATCAAAAATTATAATTATTAGTAAATAAAATTCCACAATATTTCCACCTAAATAGTGTTGCTTGTTTAGTCTCAATTTTCTTGCAGGAAATCCCAATGATTTTGTTATTAATTATTTGAATTATCGCCTTTTCTAAAACGTAACATAATGTTAAGGAAGAACATTAAGTTTAAAAAAATATGATAACCTTAAATATCACAAAACCAGATTGAAGCGCTGCATATACCAGTTTTAACAAGATATTTACAACCATACAATTCATCACACTTGGTAGAATATCTCATTGGTCATCATACTGGGTATTCCACCTTTCCGCATGAAGAACGACGGTAATGAAGACATCAATAAACATCGCGCATTTAACTTGCTACCAAAAATTGTCACAAATTACTTCTACTCCTGTCCCAAAATTAATCACACCTGTCACGTATTTAAAAGCCACAATACTGGCGCACAGCACCTCTTGATATGCATATAGCAGTAGAAACGAACATTCTACCCTTCGTGCACTACGCGGGTAATACGGGTTAGGATAGAGCATCACTATAGATCTATGTGTATGTGTGTGTCTAGTATATTCGTCGACACGCCATGAATTATTCGATGCCACAAGAGCTTTATTCCCATTGGTACTTTTGGTTACTCACGTATTTTTTTTTTCTCTATTAAAGTCTGTGTTGTGTTACTAGTCTTTATTTTAACCTTGCCCTAGCTTGCACTATTGATCTTGCTTAAAATAGTGCATCTCTTTATCTATTTACGTAACCTCGACGGTTCATTTAAGTTGGGGAATTGGAGGAAGAAAGAGAGAGGAAATAGGAGTTGAAAGATCTACAATGGTATTTTGCTTTTGAATAATGCTTGTTCACACATTAATTATTTATTGACATCCACATATGTGTTGTATCTTTTAATGTTCTCCTTTTGTTTTAAGTAGAGATTTTCATAGCCCTTTTATTGGTAAATATTTGCTTAGGAGTTCATTTTTACAGCATAAATGTACAATCGAGCTACCATCATGTAAAAGTAAATATAAATACAACTGTACTTCATGTCTGATTTTATACTTCTATCCTAATGAGCAAAGTGTGGATTCTACTTCAGTTCTTTTGAAACCTATCATCGTACAATATCGTCATATAAATAAGGAAATCTTTTACTAGTGCTTCGGTACTACTTACTTCCTTGTATACAATAAATTATATGTATAAATTACGATGAATAATAAAGGTATTTTGAATTTGAGGTACTTGCAGGAATTTTGAATTTGAAATCTTGTTTTTTATACAATTTTTAAAATGAAAATGAGATCATTAAATCTTTTCCGAAAGTTTGAAAACTTGGATGATCTATCCTCTTTACTAAATATCGCCATATTTTTGCAAAAGTAATTGGACACCTGCACCGCCGACCCTGCATCAGCACTGGTTGAATAATCAATTGCAACGTAATCTAAGATTGAAAGTAATACCATACGCTGTAAATGAGATGAGTTAGATAGATAATATGATGAAGGGAAAAGTACATATTACTGCTGGTAGAAAGACTGCTTGAAAGCCATCATACTAGCGACGAGCCTTTATAGAAGTGAAGCGTAATGTAAACCTATTAGGATGTTCTGCAAGCTAAATAATTCAATTACGCTAATGCAAGGGGACTGGGTGCTAGTAACAGTATTTTCCACGTTGCCCGTCCCTCCACTGTTGGTTGTGCTTTCTATGTCTTTTGCATTTATTATGCAGTTCTGTTTATTGTTTAACCGCCCTCAAAGTGACGCCTCTTGCTTTTACAACGATTTAATCAAGTGTGTTATGTGTTAAGAATGAACATATCTGACAATAGTAGAACGATTTACGACCATGGCACATTCCATCAGCAACTGTATTATGGGAGCACACTTCAAATTACGATTTTACAACGACAGTAGGATCTTTCTGTTGTATAGTTATGTAGGAAGGAAGGTTTGAGGATTTCAAAACTAACCTGATTTCATTCATTTATTTTTCTTTGTCAGTTTTCTGGAGGAAATAAGAATAAATATATGCCATGAGAATTCTATTAAAGAATTAAGAAAGTTAGCATAAAAAAAATCGCAAACATTTAGTATCTCTGTTTGGCTGAATTTATTGCTTTGGATTCAAAGCAACTTTAATAAACAAAACACGGAATAATTTCACCCTTGTAATATTTAAAATCTCGATGTTCTTTTGGATATTTCTGTGAAATGATTGTATATTTATAAAAGTTAAGATTCGAAAGCATCATATTCTATTCTAACAATGTTTCCAAAGGAAGTTGAGATTGTAAATCAAAGGTACTTTAGAGAGTTTGTAATCCGTAAAGCTCTCTCACACCTCTCCAGAATGTCACTGCTCATTTCAGTCTAGTGCTTTCTCCATACATAAATTATTCATTAATAAAAGCTTCTGTCTTTTCAGGTGATACGCACAACACCAAATTTAACAGTAACTGTATCGCCAGAAACGGCAGGGCATTACATCTGCCAAGCCAAAGTGCTCGATTATCCTGAAATATCAACGGAGGCAAGAATTTTGCTCAAGGGACAGCCGAACATTATGAGTCAGAAGTTCCAATTTGGGGTAGAAGGTGATACAGTGAGAATAGAGTGTGTTGCTTTTGCAATACCTAAGCCAACAAAAGTCATCTGGACTCACTATGGACGGGAGGTCAATGCAAGTAAGTTATAATTGTTGTGTTTAACATCAATGAGATATTGTTCAGTAGTTCAACATTAAAGTTAGTGGAAATAGTAATTTATTATGTAAGCTTTAATACTTTATATAAGTGGTCAGCATGTAATAATTAATTCATTTTCTCTGCTTTTCATATAAACTCTATAAATTATTAATTTGTTGTAAACTTTATAAATAGCTTTGACATTAAATATATACAATTCGGTCGATGGGCAAAAACAGATTACAAAAGTACAAGCAAAAATTCCATTCGTGTTGCAAAAGGCTACTTCTGCTGGGTTCCGGGTAATTTCCGGGTACCCAACCCAACCCTATTACATATATTTATCCCTCCTTTATTGTTAATAACCATTTTCTCCTCGTTCCCACTTTTTCTCTCCGTATAAACCCTGAAGCTCTAACACGCGGTCACGAGGTTTTATATATATAGACAACTTGATTATGGACTATAATAGGTCTCTAATTATAATTGGTGTCTCACGATTTGCCAAGCCGATTAATAGAATAGTGGGCAAAAATATCTACTTCATATTGGGTGAATTCTATATTGGAAAGACTCTTGAAACGCCCTGCACATCAAGCTGAAAGAATTACAAATCAGAACGATTTAACTTGTGGCACAAAAAATTAAATCAATGCTCGTGCACCAACGAAGAATAATTATGATATGACATATGCCACGAAAATCAATTTTGCATATCATTAAGTGAAGGAAATTTATATCAGCGTTGATGATTTCACTATCAACCGCCCCCATTCCCCCCATAATTCTCTCTTTTACTTTTTTTCGAGATGGAGGGAGGGAAAGGACTAAGAGGCGATGAAGAAAAGAGAAAAACAATTTAGGACTTGGTCTTCCCAGTAATTATTTTCTTCTCCTTGATTGTGTTTTCCCCACTGACTCATTTAGCATTCAACCCTATACCCCTCCTCCTTTATTCCTCCCCCCTCCTTTTTCCGCCTTCCTCTTTTCTCATTTCAAACATAAGCCCAAATATTAAAAAAAGAAAAACGGATGAAAGTTTTGTTGCAGCTTTTCCTTCTTTCGTATGACCTCGAATAAAATTAGTGTTAGGAAATAAATTTTTCTTCCGAGTTTAGGATAAAATGGAAAATCTTTTCCCAGTTTTTCCTAGTTGTAAAAGGTTGTCTTTCTCCGATGGAAAAAAATGACAAAGAATGCTTCTTATATTCCGTCGAGAAAACCACATTTGAATATCTGATCAGGGAAAGGCTTACAGCTGAATTGAATTAGTTACGTTTAAATTGTTATTCCAAACTATAAAGTAAGTAGAAAGCCATTGTTAAAGCTACCTTTGTTACATTTCCATGAAATTTTGGCACATATAAAATGATCAAGTCGATCATGTAGAGTATAAAATTGATTTATAAGTTTTTTGTTGTTATTTCCATTTTGAAATTGACAGAAAAATACAGTTTTGTGAAATGTAAGTTGAAAACGTAAAGTCGAGATTAAATTACTTAATAACTAATGAGAATCATAAACTGCTGAAACTACAAAGTTTTGCGTACTTTGATACATACAGTATTTTAATTAAGAAACTTAATACAAAATACTAAATTGTCTTTGGTTCACATACAGATTTGTACCTCCTTCAATTGCAAATTAAATAGTAAAGACAAAAAGTAAAATTACCTGTCAAGTTTCTCGGCTGTTGAAAGTAAGCTACTCTGAAGATTAACTTATAATAAACTTGATGTTTTTAATAAATTAACAAGAAAAATACTTAATTATTTACTATAAGTTTGAAAGATACTTAGTCGATATCTTAAAAGAACTCCAACTCAACTTAAAGGAAACATTTTGACAAGTTACAACTCTGTTCATTGTTTCGCCAATCTTGTGACGTATACAGGCAAAGCGGACACGTTCCACAGAGAAGAAAGAAAAAGCAGTGGAACTCTAATAAATCAGAAATGCCCATAGAGAATAATTATTCTGTCAGACAGAGTGTTTTCATCGTTATTTTAGCTCTTTAAGATTTCAAGTAAGAAGGAAGCACCAATAAAATATGAGGAAAGAAAGAGCAAAATTACATCCGTCGTGAAAATTACTACTCTCCCTCCATTATATGAATTAATTTCTCTTTCTAGATGATCCCGATTATTCCATATTAGAAGATGATCTTCCAGAAGGTATAAGAAGTGTGCTTGTTGTAAGAGATTCGCAAGATTCACATTTTGGAGCTTATAACTGCACCGTCAAAAATGATTACGGAGCTGATGTATTAGAAATTCATCTCAAAAAGCAGCGTAAGTTTCCTTATGTTTATTTGTAACCATTTTTTATTTTGATAAGAGTTGATCAGTTATTAATTTGTTTTTATGTAGTTCTGAAAACTAATTATGAGAATGCCAGAGTCCTATCTCTGCTGTCTTATACCAGAGATATTTTAATTCTCTTTCGCAGTAGTACAATTTTTCCCGTGACATACAAAACATATTCTATTCAAAGTTGAAATTTTATACGTTCTAATTACATCGGATCTGCTCTTTGTTGTGCCTCGAGATGCAAAAAGTATTCTAATCTTTTCAAATTCTGGACAATAGAAGAACGGTCCCTCTATAAGGTAGTTTTATTCAAGTACAAAAATGAAACATGAGGCTTTATAATACACAGAAGGTTATTGTTCCAACGAAAGTATCTTTACTCAGTATATAAGGAACGCGAGCTGTAAGATGTGCTTCTTTTTTCATTCATTCTTTTATAGATAAAGGTTGTTCACTTTTGTGTCTAGAAACTGCACAAGGTTATATTAATTTTGGTTCTATAATTATACGAAGATCAGTTGACTGGGAAAGTGTTTTTTTTTACTTCTGCTACTAAAAACATATTAATAATATTTATTTAATATATTCTTCTATGCTAATTTCAGTACTTTATGTACTTCCAGTCTCAGTAATTAATACATTGTACAGAAACAGCAGCATTATTTGTTCGCTAAGGTTTAAGTATATAAAAAGTAAAGAAATACTGTAAAGCAAGAACGAATTCATTAAAAATGTTAATGCCTCTTTTTATTTTACGGATTCTCTTTCTTTTAAAAAAACCTTCTTAGTTCTTACATTTCTTTCAAGTTGAGAACAGTCAATTAAACATTAAGAAACACTTCAAAGAAAATAAATTAGAAACTATCGTTGTATATTGCATCTTTCCATTGTTTATTCTCAAAAGAAAGATATATACCGGAAAGAGAAAACAAATGGATTATTCGAGGATTTGAAATCTGGAATGCAAACGAAACGGAAATGCAAGGAACACTTTTTTTCTTCTCTTTTCTCAACTAACCATCGCAAACGAACAAAAAGAAAACAAAATGAATTTCAATGCGTCTGTCGTTACTTCAAAAAGACAAGAAAGGGACATTTCTTTGGTGAATGAAAGCGACAAAGTCTAATGATAATCTTAATACCATCAGCGAAATACAACGAGTATTTAATTTCTTGAGAAAATGACTTTTTCTACTCATGTTCACCAGAATGTTGTAATCTTCCTCTAATTTCTTCATCTCGTGTAGCGTCACAAAGCTTGTTGGAAGGATTGAAGATTGTAGAAAGGCTTTTGTTGTACTGTTTTATAATACGTTTTCCGCATTCCTTCTACGCATAATTAAAAGATTCTTCCGTAGTTCGCAATATTTAATACGATGGTGACAGAAACACGAATCATTCAATATAAAGAAGTTACCAATACGGAACTGGAATACTGTGATGTTTTTTTATGTTCTTTAGTATAAATCTCATGTTATTGCCTGTTTATTTGCGCATTTCATGTATTTATTTTTAAAATGTAACAGTGCGTTTCATGTATTAATAACATATAACAGGTGGTAATGATATAACATTTTTATAAAATTAAACTAAGATCAAAATACGAAGGCATATAGTACCCTCACTTCTAAATCCAAATATTGTTCAAGTGCTGTAACCTATATTAGAATATCTTTACTTTGCCGAGACTGCTTTAAAATATCTCAGAACTCCACCCTGTAATAAATCCATGATCACTTTCATCTTCTTCAGATGTCTGAATGAAACTGTCGTTGAGTTTTAATTATTTCCACGTGCTGCCTCTTTCGTACCACACTGAATTAAAGCCCCATTATATCTTAAAGTCAATAATGAACCATCATACCAAAAAGTAAAAAGTATGATGTGGATATATTTCAATCTCATTTTCCTCCACCATAATCATCCACACAGGAGGTAAGCGGGTTGTGTGTAGAACAGGGTAAACTTGTCAACGATAATTGTAATATTTTCTGTCTCCGTCTCTCTTGTTGGTTAATATTTGCATTTGTCGCGAAGGGAAGAAGAAATGTGTATATATTGACGTTCAGAAGGAAATTTCCCCCTTCCTGTTCTTACTAAAGAAGAACAAGTACCTCTTGAATGAAGCCAACGTCTCCTTAATAACTTCCTTCAGTTCACTCTCTTTTTATCAAAAACCACCTTGCTGATAGGAACGTAAGCAGACTTATGGGTAGGATGCTGGGTGCTCAAAGGGGATTAGTTTGGGGTATGTATATCAGGGTAACTTTTCTGTTGTATATGATATCTATAGCTGTAGCTTACTGATAAGGAGTTCTAAGTGTAGAATGTTCTAAAGATTTCTTATGCTTACTCTGATATAAAGCCCATTTCCATTTTATTTTTTGCCACAAGGATATACTAATACACACTATAATATTGGACTAATACTGAGCAATCAAACAGCTAGTTAAACAACGAATTTGATGATTATTTATGAAATGTTTAATACAGCCCAAATCCATCTCTCTTGTGTAGTAGTTGAAGTTTATGAACTGACTACATATATTATTAAACTTCCATTATGTAAAAACGAAATAAATAGGTCAAGTTATTTTTAATGCAGGAAATAATGAGTTAATATTCCAGTGTATTGCATAGTTAAAGACATCCACTCATGTTAAGCAGCGAATATCAGACCCTGTAAATACAAGTTTAAATTTACCAACAAAACAATAATGTTAATGTGTGATAGTGTAACCCAGGTCAGTTACTTCTAGCCTGTTTTTTTCGTATTTAATTCAAATAATAAAATAATTATTAAGTGCGTAAAGAATATTACTAGAATACTAATTATAATTAACACAGTCGTCATGAAGTTTTAAAATTCATAATCCTAAAGCGTTATAAAAAATGTACTGAGAATCGCGTCTTATTTCAATGTGCAGTAATATTCCAAAAATACAGTAACAGTTCCTCATAATCCTAGTTATTGGAGTCACCAAACGCGACTTTCCCTTAAATTTCATCCAAGTTTTGATTAAATATTCCTTCTTACGTCCATGTTTTATTTCCCATCTCCATTTTAGAACGTCCTCTACTTTCTACTCTAACTCGCCATGTGGGAATGAAAGGAAGCCGTTCTTCTATATATTCCAGAATTAAAACACTTTTCTTCCTCCAAAACTTCACAACTTACCCCATCTTATCTTTTCTACTAAGAAGATAATACAGACTTGTCTTAATGTAATATATCTTACAGCTGCTTCTTTCTTTTCGACCTTTTTGCACCTCATAAACTTATTATTAATAGCAAGCACTGGCGATTACCAAGTAATGTTTCTAGTACACTAGAATGTCTAGTTATGCAACCTATCAAGCGCACTTGCTATCCGGTTGCATATCCTGAAGGAGTGAGAATGTTGGTTTTATAATTTCCGCTCGCAAATTCGAGCGGAAAGTGGAGTGGTGAAAGAAATAAGCGGTAAACTAAAGAGTGCGAGATATATTGCTCATTCGTATGAATTAATTAGTCATTTTTCAAACCTTGCGGCATAATTTTTTCATTAGGAAGTGTAAGATGTACGAAAGTTTATTTTTCAGGATTACATGGAATTGCTAAAATAATTAATCAGTCTCGTGTTATACAAATGATCATTTTCTAATGATATATCTTTGCTTTTTCTAATGGCGTACCATTTAGAAGTGCAAATAAATTTTGATGCAGGGTTATCCATTGAAATACACAAAATAAACTTATCATTGAGACAATATGATTTTTTATTAGACGGTATTTTTTTATAATGTAATGATATTAAAATTAACTGCAGCTTTTTTTTATTACACCGGTTTTTTCTTTCAATATTTAATTACAAATTATAATTATTATCTATATTTATACCAACACATAGAAATAATATACATTAAGTTCAGCATCGCCTTGTGAGTGTACTGCTGTAATGGTTATAATTTTTACAAAACTAAAATGTCTTCCATTACCAACAAACTGGTAGACATATCCAGAGTAATAATAATTTAAAACAACAATTTCCTTTCATAATACCCTATTTATGTTTCTAAATCCTCTAACAGAAATTCCTTCCTCTGAACTTGTATACTACTTTAATTGGATAACCCTGCTACTTGTTATATTAAATTCTTCCCTAGGAAAAACAAAAACCTCATACATACACATGCAAAGTATGTCTCAAATAAATGTACATATCGTGTGCAGTTCCGGGGAAAAAAACAATTCACTCTAATGCTTTTATCTCTCTGTTCTTTTTTGTACCAAACATCCGTAGCGGGTATATTTGAAGTACAAATCTGCCTGTAATGCAGATCTCCACTCATAAATCTCAATAATGGCTCTAACATATGATTTTTCAAAGTAAAATGTACACCATATAAATCAGTAATGTGTAAAAATGATATTGAGAACTAAATCTCGTATGATAGAAAGATATATACATCTGCCATCACTTGCCTAGAGAACGAAAAAATAATGTTTTGCGGTGTACTCATAAAGTATTAGGGTATTCCACACATTTACCTGTCATAGAGTTACTGCCCATACATCAGTTTGCCCGTTTCCGTAAAGAGATTTGAATGGAAAAAATATGACTCTCGTGCTACCCTTTTACATTCGTTAAAATATAGAGAAAATTTTGATCATTCAGAATGATGGGGTTGAACTAAGATATGGAATGTTTAGGGATAATTTCAGACCTTTGCTGTGATGTAGCGGTATCTAATGTTCTAAAAAAAGGATGTCGCGATCGAAATATTGTTGATAAGAGAGAATATATATTTGTGACAGACGTACATATCCTCAAAGCTTTTTTGGGTGGTATTTTATGTATACATAAAATGCACTAGAGATAGGATACCTGTTATGAAAACCTTTTTATTTCGTACATGGTATTGTGCTGGACTTTTTTTATTCTGAAGTTGTGTAAGTGGAAGCCAATGAATGCCAGAGCGTTATTAAATGGTTCCCAGTTCAAAATAGTTCAATTTCAGAATTAAATTAAATAATTTGTAATAATTTGTAATTCAAGAAAGTTTAATTTCTTGTGAAATTCGTCATATTAAAAGACATAATTAAAACTTAATTTCTGTAATAATATATTTAATCATTGAAAAATATAAATATAAATCTGCAATTCTGAAGTATGTATTAATTACTTCTTTTGACATATCTTATACCATATTTCCATATGACATCTTTATTCTTTTATCTTTCAGAGAGCTTGCCAGTACTCTTGATATTAGCCTGTGTTATTGGAGGAGCTGTGTTCATCATTGCTGTAACTATGGTGCTTATATTATGTCAAAGATGGACAAAGAAAGATCGTAAGTATACATATCTTAATTAAAACAATTATTTCAAAACTAATAATTATTTCTTTTTAATTAGCTGAACTAGACAACACTGAGAAACAAGCGAAACAATCCGATCGTTCGTCGAATGATTCTGATCTCAAAGTAGAAATTCGTACAGCTTCTTCTCTCAGTAATGTGAATGAACAAGATTCCGAGCCCTGGGAAGATGGAAGTGACGGTGTAACACCAAGGTTACATCCTGTTAATGGTGGAGATACGATATATCGATACTCTGCCGATTATACAGAACCCAGTTTCCCTCCGAAATCGGTAAGAAAATAGTCATTTTATCAGTAATGATATATTGTGGTGATCTTATATTTTTTATTTATAGTTTCTTCAGTTGTTCATGTTATTATTTACTTTGTCATTCCTTTTTTCATCTCTCATTCCGACATCCATCCACCTTTCTTTAATATTAATTTACAAATGTGCGTAGTTCTAAAGTGCTAGACGCTATAAAATACATTAGCTAAAAGTTGATTAATTTATTAAAACTTTCAAACTATAATGCAGCATTTCATGACCTTCTCCTTTTAAAATATTTGTAGTAATATAAAACAGAAAATGACATCAGAGCTTTATGCATAGACAGTACAGTGTGTTATCATTAAATTACTTTTCTGTGAACCATTTTAAACATGTGGGTGTAACCCATTGTGTCCAGTACTAACCTGCATTATTATTTTCTCGTTAAGTATGCAGAACTTCTACCTATTTTAGGTGTTTCTAGTTTGAATTTGTTAAATACATTTTATAATATTACTGGAATTGCATATTACAAAACTAAAGCTAAGGTCAAGGTAAAGTTATAACTATGTATAGAATCCTAGTTAGAAGTAAAATGTACGGAATTAGGATTTTTTGTTTCGTTATAAAAAATATGAAGTATGTAAACGTATGTGATCCATCAGTCACAGCGTAAGGAGGTCAATTCTTCATGTGCCAAGTTATTCTCATCCTGTTATAAATACCACACACCAGTAATAAAATTTGTTTCCATAATTCCAAATACATCATACCTTTTAGTTCCAGTAATTTCCTCTCGTGTGCCAGAAACCACAATTTGCTGTTTTCAAACATTTTCTAAATCATAAAAGCGCTTATTATGAACTTACCATCTATTCTATATCTCTATGAATTTTGTAGAAGCAACAGGAACAACTTGTTGGAAACAAATTCAGTAAAAACACCACTTTCTTGGATATATTCCCAAACTTTTTTTTCTTTAGTAGGACATTATCCAACAAAAATAACAACGTTGAATGAGAACACTGCTTTTATTGAATCTTTTAGTGCACATATCGTGGAAAGTGGATTTGTAAAAGTTTCAAATATGCTTTGACACAGGACATGAAAATAAAATAAAACTTGGAACTTACTAACATCATTGTTGTTTTGTAGAATGGAATGTCTGAGTAATAACTTCGTTCAAAGTTTTTATCATCTACCCACAAGGGGTTATGTACTCATTCTATTCAGTATGAATACTTGATGTTGAATATACGATGCCTAAAAATGTCGAGTAAGCATTGAACAAAGTTCTATCTAAAATACCACTTTTTTTACCTACCAAATTGGGATACTCCAGACTATTGTTCGGAAATATCTTTCAATTTTACAAGAAAATCACTTCTATATGGGTAGCTGAACTGAAACTAATTTGAAGTACGCTGACAATCATTAACTTTAACTTGAAATACGTTAGCATATGCAGTTATTAGAAATAGTGTACGATGAGCTTAATTTATCCGCAGGTTTAATTTATCCCAAACTGAAACACTACAAGAATGAAAGAAAACTAAAACGTGATTTCATCATGCTGTAAAATAAACTGCCTGTACGCGAAAGAAATCCTTCTTCTCGTGGAAAACACTCTATACTATTAACCTCGTTCTCAACTTACTTTCAACACCTTATTAATACTTTCACC
>JAQIWE010002897.1:0-12500 GCA_034698565.1 Campodea plusiochaeta | reverse complement strand
AATGTTTTAGAATCAATATTTATAAGAAGAGGAAGAAATCTGTTGAATGAAAGTGACGGAGCAGGCCTCAGTACAACATGGGACTCTATCATAGGAAGAGAAAAGCTGAAAAATCAACAGGAAATATGAACTGATGAAAATTTATAACAACTCAATTTTTGCACTTTTTTGTATATTATATTTACACTTGAAAAAGAAAGAATAAATCTTTCGAAATATTGTGAACCAAAACGTTTCATTGCTATCGTAAGAACTCTAAAATATCATGGATAATATATATATATATATATATATCGTTTCATCGTCTTGAATCTCAAATCAATAAATACTACGTATTCTGATGGAAATAATATCAGTTATCACAGAGCTGTTACTGCACAAATTTATAAATGATATTATAGTAACTGGTGGTAACACATTTCTGGGCAGCATGCTGTAGGAGTAGGACAATATTATATGTTCTTTGGGATAGCATGAGCAGAAACATTGTATCGACTCACAATAAGAATTTAGGTAAAATAATAAATTTTGAACCGAGCTATGTACAACATTATATTTATTGTATGAGTGTATTCTTTCCTGCACAATATTATACATACAAAAATATCAGAGCGTTCTTGTTTGATGCATATATTACTTTTATATATAAAGGTTTTCATATTTTTTATGAATAAAGTCGAGAAACATAATGAAAAACTAATGTACGTTCCATAGAATTTTTTGCAATGCTTCAGGCATAATTACGTATAATTAAGCTTATTTATACATAATGCTTATTTATACAATTAGTGTAAAACTAAACTAAACCTCATACAGTGTAAGTATATACATAATTAGTTTCAGTATATACTTTTTGTATGAACGTTAGTTAAAAGAGACTGTTCAGATGCATACTGTAAATTTATATATTTTCCGGGTTTTTCAATCTTCACCGTACTTTACGGTGTTTGGGAAGCTAGAAGTTTCCGAAATTTGAATTATCAATGAAAACTCTACAACAATTTATTTATTTATTTCCTTATATTCATTTATTTCTACAGTAAAATAAATTGAAGAGACCACGGTATATATACAACAGACAAACATATTTTATCCTGTTTAATGTACTACTTTTATATTCGAGTTTCGTCTACCTTGTTCTTTACAATCTCAAATATCCCTTTGCTGTGTATACCGTTTATGCAGGGTCTCATCATTAAGGAAAACATACGCAAAATATGATTTAACACAGGTAGAATGATCAGTTCCATAAATATATTTGAGGTAATATTACAAAATTCTATACAAGACTATACAGTAACTCAGTTAGAAAAATTATCAAAATTATTTCTGGATAAAGAAGAAATTAAAACAAACTGAATAAATTTGCGTCTATCCATCTTGATATATTAAAATTAACGTTTAAATAAAAATGAAAAGGTTTATTATAACTATCATCAGTTTACATATCATCAAGTTCAGGTATGTAATTTCAATGTTTCCAGGAGTTTCTTGGTAAGAGAAATCGTGAACTGTACTTTTTTTTTACAGTAATGACAGAGATTTAAGTGTAAATCACGCTTTGTTTTGTATTATATCATATCTCATGAATTTCATATAGCAATTGTTTGATATTATGCATTTCTTTTTTAAGCTACAATGTTTTAAAGGGTACAACAGTTTTGGTAATAATAACATTTTACCGTATTATTTACTATAACATTAAAATATTCATAATTTTTTAACCAGATAGATATATTTATTGTTTCAGGGTCATTGGCTATAACATAATACAGATACGTATACATGATTCACAATATTTTTTTTTGGTTGGAATACGAGAATACAGGGCAACAATGTAATTTTATGGTATAACAAAAACATTGCATTTATAATATATACAGGGTCGCAAAGTTATAATGTATACATATTAAACATTAGAAAATATATGTATTTTAACAGCTTATATTAAAGAAAATCTTATGCAAATCCCAGTATTTTTCTACGTTATGAAGATCTTCAAGGAAATAACCCAGTTTGTCAGGTGGAGCGAATCTCGTAAATGATAAATATTTTTCTCTTGAATCAGTATATTCACTATTCAAATATGATATGATATAAAGTATTTAATTCTTGAAGATGGTATAAAGAACATATTTTTTTAACCGTTAGACTACAATATTGTTTAGTACAGTAAAATTCAAATTTGATCATTGGTTTTAGCAATATATACTGTAACTTACAAATCAATATTTAATCATTTTGTTAAGTACATTTTTTTCTGTATATGTCTTAACAAACCTATAGCATCAGCACTGTTGATATTTTGTTTAGTGCATGTTGATGTTCGAAAATCACGATAATATATATTCTAAAAATAGTCTAAAGTAGTATATTATACATAATTACATATATCTTATTTTTATTAAAAGTTATAAATGGAAGTACGAACTATCAACATTCCATTATTTGGTTGATTATTATAGTAGCAATATATTAAACAAAATTACTATTTTTACATTATGAAATTGGGTTAATATCGATATGGAATAACTTGCTTGTTTTAATTTTGATCATTTATTTCAACTTATCATACAGATCGACTTTCATCACATTTTGTTTTCTTCTCATTCTGTGAACATAGATGAAAGCTGTAAAATTTACATTTATCTTTTATCAGATACTCTGTTTTGGTTAATCCACAACATTATTTCTAAAACTACTCTTACAAACCATATTATATTATGAATACATAACATATAAATCCATGTATTGTACATTCAGCGAAAATGTAATTAAGTAATTCGTTAATACTACACTATACTTTTATTTACAGTATCTGCATTTGAATTCATTCATTCCGACAACATTGGTACATGTTTCAACAATTGATAATGATGTAACGGTAGTAATGTAATTGCTGTTTTGTTAATCTATATACTGTTCAGCAATACAAAGGATAAATAATTTATAATAACAATGTGGTTTGCATATAATATTTACGAACATAATTTCATCATTTACTATTGCAATGAGATAATCTATACAATATGACATGATAACACCTATCGCATTATGTTATATTGTTCAAGGTCAATATTTATAACCCCACATTTTTGTGTCTGGTCTGCTGGATTAACCGCTACTTGCTGGAAATATACCGCTACTTGCTGGGAAAATTTAGATTTGCACAATCTTAACACAAACATTTTTAGTGATCAAGAACTGAAGTTTACCGAAGTAATGATGATTATAGTTCAGTACAATATTAATTATGTTATACGACCTTCTCTTTTATCGTTACCAAATATTTAAATTTTGCTACATGCGGTCAATGTAATATAATTGTATCTGCTATTTCTATATTAACGAGATATACTTACCGTTGACCTTTCCAATATTTTCACAGAATTCCATGCATTCGTAATATTATTGACTTATTGTTAAAACAGGTGGGTTTCTAAAATGAATGAAAAGCATGATGCCGAGTTTTGATTTCAAAATTAGTCAATGGAAAAAGAATCTCTTTTGAAATTATCTATACACTCTTGTAAACTTTCTTAAGCTAAAACTAATAATGTACAATATCAAAAGTTCTTCAAAAACAATAATGTAGCAAAACTTCACATGTAATGTTACTTGCAATAACATACATTTTATTTCATCATTTTCTACAGGAA
Organism: Campodea plusiochaeta; assembly: GCA_034698565.1. Lineage (NCBI taxonomy): Eukaryota > Metazoa > Arthropoda > Diplura > Rhabdura > Campodeidae > Campodea > Campodea plusiochaeta. The sequence continues at coordinate 8,841 of JAQIWE010002897.1, read as the reverse complement.
AAATGTAATATACATCACAAAATGGAACAATAAAACTAAAAAACTAAGAATGTATATGCATAAAAATAATTTTGTTGACAACAAAAATTGCTTATAGCGACAACATAAAAAGGCATTACTATCGAAAGAAAATGATATGCTTTCAAATGCACACGTACGGTTTAACTGTTTTCAAACGGAAGCTTAAATCAGTATAAGAAGTATATAGCATTATACTAAAGGTACATTATAGAGGAATTAGAAGTATTAACCACAAGTAAATGAGCAGGTGGAAACTGACAGAGTAGGTTTTACTTGTGGTTCAATCTACTGGTATAAGATTAACGACTCGAATTGTTTGCTGACTAAAGGTTACAAGCAGAACCGTAACCTTTAGTATCACGCCAGATAATGTTATTTTAAGTTTGCTTTCCATGTTAGATAATTACTTTCGTTTCAAGTTAATTTAATCCAAATCAAAAACCTAACCTGACTTGACTAAACAAGACCAAAAAGAACTTTGAATATTCATAATACGGAAGTAGCCGTAGAAAGAAATTATAGTTTAGGAACAATATATTTCACATTTAAATAAATAACCTTATAATCAACATTAATGAATAATTATCAAGTACAATCAATTTGTTAGTTTAGTATTAATTTACCAGTAACTTTTCTGTACATCCAGAGAATAGTAGATCGACTAAGAGATGCTCTCCATGCTGGTTTCATATACTTGCAGAATTAATCTCATCTCAGATATTAATAACCTCGGTGAAGAGTTTTTTCAATGAAAAAGGAATTTATTCTCCGTGAATCTCTAATCATACAAAAAATTCTTAAAATTCTGTAATAATTATTATTCACAGACGATGAAACATTCCTGTTGTCCTGATTAAATATATTCGAATACAGTACAAATCAATGACATGAAAGAAAAGAAAAAAAAATCGAATATTTGATCGTAAAATAAATTGATTCTAAATGAACTGTAAAATATCAATGAACGTCTTTGTATATTACCTTTGAGTATAAAAAAATCCAATAAAGACTACTCAAAAGCACGTAGTCATTGAACGAATATCAATAACACTCAAGTACTTAATGTGATGAGAATATCGTGTAGAAGTATAGAATGAGTATAAAGACTTTGAACATTACGAGAATATTATTATACGTCGACGTCTACTGCCTGTGATCAAACTCCTCATTTTACTTGGATGAGATCTACAGTAGGCAGGCGCAAAGTGTTCCAGTACATTTCGTAAGGATACATCAAATGATACTGGTGTTGTAATGTTGCTCTATTTTTGATTCTGACGTCTTCTCGGGTTATTATTAATTATAACAGTTTTAAATTATGCAATAAACTTTTTTTAGTTTTTGTCACTATAGGTATTATTTTAAGGAGATACTATTCTTATAGTCGGAATAAATGAGAATGCATTGTCTCAATGCTAAATTCCAGGCTGGTAATGTAAAAAGTGAAAACAGTTGGAATTTTACTTTGAGACAGACTCTACGTCGAGCATGCTTCGTTAAGCTTATAATGAACAATCGACAATCTGCACAATAAACAATCAACAATTCGCACAATGTTTTAGCACAAATTGAAGCTTTTGTTGTAAAAATTAAAAAAGTATGCTTTATACAGTTTTTTATAACCAAGCTTAAATAAGATTGTTAAAACTTGCTAGAAAACTTTAATAATTTTCAATAGTAATTAATATTACCATTATAAGCTTAGAGAAAAAATTGCAATTTCTTTTCCGTGAAATAATTATGACTGTGGCAATAGAAATGAGTGGAAACAGTCAAATATTCTGCAAAGTAATATATTTGCAGGGATTACGAAACATCAGAAAACATACATTATATATTACAGACTTTCTCTTGCAATTGCCTTTATAATCATCTAACTGCATTTTAATGTAGGCTATCATATAGGCTACATATTTATTCACTGCATTTTAATTCGTCATGATCCTTACAGGAAACACTAAGCAACTGTCATCACAATTATACTTTCCATTATTTAAAACTTTTTTTTTTTTTTATCTCGACGCAGATAAATAAAACTAGAAATGTTCACACCATTTTAATTTTTTATTATTTTCTCTGCAAATTAAAGAAAGTCATTTCCAGTAATACTCTAACATTTCATGGGTCTACATATATTAAGATAGCCCGAAAAACAAAAACTAGTTTAAAATGGAAATTACATTTTGTTCTTTTTTCTTTTTCATTTTCAGTGTATTGCTTAAAGTACGACTTTTTCTTTGTTGTTGAACCATACCATTTGTATGATATAATTTCCTGTATAGATGCAGTTCCGCAATACAAGCGAGGTTTATAGGTTACGTATGTGTGAAGGAACAAAAGTTTTTCTTTTCAAGGTCGAGGTCGAAATACTCAGTTGTTTTGTGTGGAAGGGAATGTCAGGATTATATTAAAACAAAGCTAGAAAACAAAAATTTTACAGTGCAGTAACTTCGTGTAATATGATAACGTACTTCTACTGTATGTATTACGTAATATGTTATAATGTTATGATACTTTTAATTAACGTAGAGTAAGGAAGTAACAAAACACTATCATCGCCTTTTGTTAAAGTACTAAATGTGACACTGTGCTTTTTATGTTTGCTTCTTTTAGAGATAAACTCTTTATTCGTCATCTGCTTTTTAATGGAAAATAATGTTTTGAAAACAATATTAATACTCTCGTACAATTGAAATCATGATAGGCTGTAGGTACTTTCTTTTACAGTAATGAGTTAAATATTTGAATTCGAATATTCCGGAATATTCTATACCTGTAGCAAATAAGTATGAATTTAAAGATATCACATGCCTAAACTCAGTTGCAAATTATTATTATTATTATTACAAATCTGTGTATCTCCCAAAAAAGTTACTAAAATATTAAGTTCATATACAACTTTTTTTAACAATGCTGTTATTTTCGCGATACAAACCAATAACGGAATTAGCAATATCTTCTATACTTACTTCCACTGTATTGTTTTAATTATATTCCTAACTACAGACTTATAACAAATTCACTAAATAAACATTAATCAAGATTCAGTTACAGCAAATTCAGTATTATATTGTTGGCGCCACGAGTGTGCATTTTTTTTTAAGGAAGAAGAAGAAAAAAATTCTTCTGTTTGGTTTATAGTTATAATATATCTCTGCGCTGTTAAGAGTAGAAATTCCACTTTTGAACAGTATAAATTCATATCACGTACGTAAAGAAAAGACTTTTAGTAAAACAGAGAAAACCCTTCCGAGAGAGTTTAATCCTCACTTCTAGAACTGCTGCCTTCGTCTTCAATAAAGTACTTAGGAATATACTTTCTTTACTGCACTTTACGCATTTTTAATGTCACAAATAAGTTTTTAATACTGTAGGTTTTCTATTCCAAATCATTATTATGTGTTTCTCACAGCATTGATGAAAAACAACTACGCCAGGTAAAAAAAGATGAAAAATGGGATATTTTTTCGAAGCGCCACTCAGCAACAGGAATATTATACATTTTGAAGCAGTTGCTCGAGTGTAATTATAGCAGTATAGGCAGGAAGTGATCATTAGAGTCCTGCAGGGGCAGCATGGCGGTATTTTTAAATACTGCCCTGCCCTAGGGCGACCTTATACCATTTCGGGATGATTTTTAAAAATTTATGTGAACCCAATTTAGAATTTATTACTTTTCCAACCTAATAGAAAAAAAGAACGGCGTAAACAGTTCATGACTTATTGTGTAGTCATATTGTCAGCTTAAGGTTTTGCAGTGTATTTTTTAATTATCCAAATTGATATTTTATTAGTTTTAAAAATTGTTACACCAATATTTCGAAAGTAATCGTTATGTACATGTAACTCTAAAAGAGCGTACTTTTTATTACTTTGTTAATTTTGTGTCATCGATGAATGTCAAATTTGAAAGTCTCAGAAGAGTATAGACTGTATATACTACTGAAAAATATGGTATATTAAAAAGACAAGTCCAATTATCAGACTCCTAAACTTAAAAACAATAGTACTTTCAATTTACTTCAGGACATTTCCCTTACTTAGTATTACATATCTGAAATAGTTTCGGTTATGTTCAAAATAGTTCTATAATAATTTAAACAGCATCTCAGTATTTTTTTTTGTTAGTTATAAAATCAATGCGATTTTGGTCAATTTTGTGGCCCTGTCCTGCTCTGTGGCAACCCTAGAGCGGCCCTGCCCTTGCAGATATCTAGTGATCATCAATCTAAACATTAAAGTTAAAATCTAACTAATATGAAAAGAGAGAACTAGATTGAAAATACTATAGTTTAGATCACACCAATTTTGAAATTAATACATTGAAACTGCTGTAGATAATGTGTTATTTGATAGCAATAGAGAAGGATGTGAAGAAAGCAGCAATAACAAACAATATTTTCGAAATTTACAACCACAGAAAATGAACATTATGCATTTATAAGCATCGTCTCCAACTTTGTTTTCACACGTTTATTTTCATTCTTTTATTTTTTATTTCTAAGAAAATAAACAGTGATTTCTAGTCTTGGTTGTTTTTTAATCTTTAAATATTTTTAAATAATTATATAAATAAATTTATCGTATAAATGTATCATTTACATAAAAAAAAAATTAAAAAAAAAATGATACTTTACGTAGAATAAAAATATTCTCATTTCGATTGTGTAAAGGCCAAAGAGTATATTCATGAACAATATACTGTAGATCAAACCCTCTATTGTTTAATAGATTGACTGCAACATTTTCATTTATTTTGAATCCACAGGCAAGTAATAAAAGTTAACAACTTCTCTTTGTTAACTACCAACGGTTGCATCATAGTGTTCATAAAACACATTATTCTAGTTAGGATCTATTTCTTTTATTTGTGTCGTGGGACATCATAAACAGAATGTTGTTTCTTCAAAGGAATATTGCTTTGTGTAATTGGTAGTAACTGATGTGGAAGTGTGTACAGTATTTGTGTGTTCGTACAATAACAGATGGTTCTAATTTTGAGGTTCAGTAGGTTATGTGATATTTACAGCTTAACGATTCTCGTAAGAACTTGTTGCTTACGAAAGAAAAAAGAAAACCTTTTCTCTCTCTTTTTTTTATTACATCAGTCTTTCAATATTTTTTGCTTTTGTTTCACTTCGTTGCGTAGGGTGTTTTTGTTTTCACCAAAACTTTAAAAAGGAGATTATGAAAGAACCAGAAGTGAATCGCACATCTGATCACCCTTGCATTTAAACGCACTTGATAAAAAAAGTTTGTTATCATGATCTGATTCGAAACATTTTCAGATGTTTAAAAATATTTGATTTTTCGGAATTCTAGTACTTACATATAGGTTATTAAATAAACATCGACTAATTAAATTATTTCAATAAACCTTTGAAATAAATGAAAATTTCCAATATGAGTCGTGTATTCGAGTAATATTAACCAAGATACTATTTAACTCTTTACATAATAAATATATTAATTTCGTAATATTTTTTTCATCATGATATGCATTTTACTCTTCATGAAATTAGAATATCATTTTATTACTTCCTCGTAAATACACCGTAATGTTACAGCAACATCCAATATTTGAATTGAAGAAAACAGAAGTAGCGGACAGTGTAATAACTCATCATATAAAAATATACGATGGTCAGAATAACCAATACTGTCAGTCAGTTCTTAGTAGTTCACCAGTACTACAAAATTACCAATTATAATATAGTGAATAATTTTGCTTTAATTACAAAATTTATAATATTTGCAAAAAATATCGAAGCCTCTATCACTCTGCTGAAGACTTGAACAATGATGAAAAACATTACACACTGATATATAATTATTCTCCAACCTACTAATACACAATGTCATTCCAACAATAGTATACAGTATAAGAGTGAGTGTATATATTATATATTGGACGAAGTATTATAATAACAAGAGTAACTTTTGACGTAGAGTATCGTAGCATGAATAATGCAGTGTAAATTGAACCTATCAACAACTATATTAATCATACAAGTGTGTGAAGTAACTATGTAGTGTGAAATAACACATAGATGAAATTGACAACTATTTCAATCATTATATTATACATTAATGAAGTTTTATGTGTGGTATAAACTCACCTATTCATATTAAGGTTAAATGGCAAATGCCACTGCGAATTAGAGGTTACAGGAATGTTAACTTTGTGGTGTGACAATTTGTCATTGCTTTATGATATTACTATCTGTAACAAATAATCAGATTTATTTAACACGTTTTCAGTATTTTACTTAATAATCATGTAGTTCGAATAAATGTTTTACCCCAATAATTCATTTGTTCGATTGTTTCTTTCTGTTATATACTATATATAGATTTTCTTAAATGAAGAGTTGGGTGGCCCTGGATTAAAAAGTTCGAGAACTGATCTAAAGTTTTAGTATCTAAATAGATATGACTGAACCAATAGGTTATATAATATATGAATAGTAAAGTAATTCAAATCGTCTGAAATTAATGTTATATCAATCTAGAAGGCCGTATCTATGAGTTAGCAAGAGAACTGATGGAAACCCATAAAAGTATCTAAAAGAGCTAAATAATGTAATAATAAAAATAATTCAGAGAAGGGTTGTTTATGAAACAGTTCACAAGGAAAGCAGTAAGTAAATAACCGCAAAATCTCAAATTCGGAAAATGAAGAATTGAGAAAGCTGTCATAGTCGAAAGTCGTAGTGATAAAAACATTTAAATGATAAAGTGATGGTAACGTTGAAATATCTACTTTTTATATATATAAAACTGGTAATTGGAGAATGAACAGGTAGGAAATCTTTAGAATGTCTTATCAATTTTAAAACAAATTTGTTCGAAGGACTTCCAACACTCAATAGTAACAGAAACTATATACGATCCATGTTCCCCGACAAACTGTCGGATTTTCACAACTCTTTTGAAAGGAAGGAAATAAAAAGCATGACTTAAACTAAAGCACTCATTTCCATTTTGTATAACATGGAACTCATGCACTGCTTATATATTACTTCATTCTTTCAAATGATATTCCAGTACAGAAACGATACTTTACATTAAAGATAATATATTCTCTCATCCCAAGTTCATGAACACGTATTTGTAGTATAGTGTGAGAGAATGGAAATTGAACAATTTTGATAGTGGTGGGGGTGGCGCGTGGGGGTGCTGCACACGTGGTAGAGTAAATATAAGGATAGAAATGTAGATTAGAGTTTAAAGGTTTATTTGTGTTTCATGGAAGTACAAGGAATATCACTTGGTGTATTAAGAGATCTCAGTATTTATTTTTCTGACTTTCAAAATGTTAGAGTTAATAGTATTGTGACTGTCTTGTAAACAATTATTTCAACATCAACTTTTTTTTCTTTTTCGCCTAAAAAATGCATTAGGTTTTTTTATGATTACATACAATACTTTTTACATGCGGAATGATTATAAAAATGAGACAAGAAATTATGTGAATGACTGTTATTTTATCTGTGGGTAAATTATTTTCAAGGATTCTTCCTCATGTACTGAAATCCTATTCCGAATTATTCAAGATTTAACTATTTAGTACAGCATTAAAATGATATACTGCACAATTACAGTATAGTTTTGCAATGACTGAGTGCTGAATATTTCTATGTTATTATTAGCTCAAATGTAAGAAAAAATAAGACATTGACACATTGTGTTTAAGTGAGTGTACTAATTGGTATATGATGACCAGAAGCAAATTTATTTAGGACGTATAGAAATATTAAGTAAATTAAAAGTTCAAAACAAGAAGCGGAAAGTTAAATGAAATATAGAAAATGTTGATAGGAAGGACATAAAAATAAATCAGAATAAAACACATTACCAAACATTTAGGTTTAAACCTGTACTTTTTCCAGCGGGAAGCCATCTTTTCCAACACAAATGTCCCGTTTTACTTTCTTTGTTCTCTATTGTACTCGCTTTCCGTAGAGACCGATAAGCTGTGTTGGAAAAGATGGCTTCCCCTAGGAAAAAAATACCCCTTTAACTGCAACGACGGACTTTAGAAAGCTATAGTACTTCAGATATAACTATTAACGAAAATTGAACTACGAGTATTCTATCCGATTCTATCACTATTATTTGTTATTCTATATGATCACAGAGAAATAAATACAATTTAAATATGCTTCTTGTTCGATGTTACAAATGTCTAATATGTAACAGTTTAATCGTATATTACAGGTTGAAATGCTTTGAGAAAAATTATTTAGAAACTAAATAACCTCACAACTGAACCATTGCACTATTCAAGCAAATTAATTTCTTTATTTCTATAAAAACAAAAACAGGTTACACATAAACTCAATTACTGTTGTTTCATGCAATATTTAAAAACTTCTATATATAGGGAATTAAAAGTAGTGAGAATATATTTTAGAACATGAGATTTTGTAGTTGGAGCGCTATAATCCAGAGTATCATATATGTGGAAATTAGAATTACGATGTAATTGATTTAATATTATTTGAGCTCTTAGAATGACACAACTAGATTCAATACCGGAATGTACAATTGGTGTGGAGAAGGGAATGTTAGATCGTGTCTCTTTGGGGTATTTGAAATTAACTTGAGTAAAGAGATAAGGCGAATATATTTTTATTGTAATTACTTTTAATTACTTTATGAAAATAAACTAAAAGTTCTGTTTGTGGTAAAGTATATCAATTGGTTGCAGGTCAATATTCTCACATAGCTGTTTATAATTATCTCTGTGATATTCAACACCGGTTTTGTAACATAAGTATTTAATAAACTTTTTCTGTACGGTTTCTACGTTAATTT